>VDFB02019558.1:0-15203 GCA_007258455.2 Sequoia sempervirens
CTCCATCACAATTACAATTCAATAAAGGTTTAGATTTAAGGTAATGGTCCAAATAGGGTTACAATTTAATTATGGTTGTGATTCAGTTAGGGTTAAAGTTCAATTAGGATTATAGTTAGGGTCAAGTATAGGGTTCAATTTAGGTTAGGGTTCAAATAGGTTTAGGCTTAGTGTTAGGGTTAGGGTTCAATTAGGCTTAGAGTTAGGGTAAGGGTTAGGACAAGGATTAGTCTTAGGATTAGGGTTCAATTAGGGGTAGGATTCTATTATAAAGTTTGAGGTTAGGGTTATAGTTGGGTTTAAAATAGGGTTATGATCAAGGTTAGGTGTAATAATTAGGGTTAGGATTCAATTAGAATTAAATTTAAGTTACAATTATAGTTAGGGTTCAATTAGTGTAAGGTTAGTGGTAGGGTTAGGAACCAATTATGGTTAGGATTAAAATACTATTTAGAGTTAAGGTTAGAGTTCAATTAGGGTTTGGGTTAAATTAGGGTTAGATTTTAATTTTGATTATGGTTAGAATCTAATTATGGATAGTATTCAATTAGGGTTAGTATTAGGGTTCAATATGGATCTATTTGGTTAGAGTTTAATAAGGGCCAGGTTTATGGTTAGAGTTCAACTAGGGTTGAGATTTAATTAGGACTAATGTATATTAGCATTCAATTAGGGTTAGGGTGAGGTTTGTATGATAAAGCTTGGGGTTGGGGTTATAGTTAGGGTTAAAATAGGGTTAAAATCAAAGTTAGGCTTAGTATTCAATTAAAGGGTTAGGAATGAGAATCAATTAGGGTTAGGATCCAATTAGAGTTATGGTTATAGTTATCATTTAATTAGTGTAAGGGATAATGTTAGGGTTAGGATTAAATTAGGGTTTAAATTTAGGGTTAGAGTTCAATTAGGCTTAGGGTTAGGGTTCAATTAAGGTTAGAATTTAATTAGGATTATGGTTAGAGTCTAATTAGGGTTAGGGCTACATTTAGGGCTAGGGCTAGGGTATAATTAGGGATAGAGTCCAATTAATTTTATGGTTAGGATATAATTATTGTTACAATTCAATTAGGATTAGGTTACATTAGTGTTCAAATAGGTCAACAATCATTTTAAGTTAGGATTAAGATTAGAGTTCAATTAGGTTTAGAGTTAGGATTAGGTTTATAGTACAATCAAGGTTACAATTCAATCTAAGTTCAATTAGGGTTAGGGTACAAACAAGGTTAGGATTTAATTAGTTTTCCTATAAATTAGTGTTCAATTAGGGTTAGGCATCAATTAGGGGTAAGTTGAGGGTTCAATTAGTATTATGATTTTATGATAAAGCTTGGGGTTAGGGTTATAATTAGGGTTCAAATATGGTTATAATTAGAGTTATGTTTAGTATTCAATTAAAGGGTTAGGATTGGGGATCAATTAGGTTTAGGACTCAATTAGAGTTAGGGTTATAGTTAGGATTCAATCATCATAAGGGTTAGTGCTAGGATTAGTATTAAAATCGTGTTCAAAGTTAGGGTTAGAATTCAATTAGGGTTAGGGTTAGGGTTAAGGTTAAATTAGGGCTAGATTTTAATAAGCAATAATTTTAGAGTCTAATTATGGTAAGTGTTAAATTAGGGTTAGGGGTAGAGTTTAATAAGTGTTCATTTTATGTTAGGGTTTAATAAGGATCGAGTTTATGGTTAGGGTTCAATCAAGGTTCAATTAGAGTTAGGGTATAACTAGGGAAAGAATTCAATTAGGTTTAGGATATATTAGTGCTCAAATATAGTTAGGAATCACTTATAGTTAGGATGGAATTACAATTCAATTAGGGTTGGAGATAGGGTTAGGATTAGAGTTCAATTATTGTTATCATTATAGTTAGGGTTACAGTTAAGGTTAGGGTTAATGTTCAATTAGGGTAAAGGATCAATTACGATTATAGTTATGGTTAATGTTAGGGTTTAATTAGGGTTAGGTTTATATATCTAATTGAAACCCTAATCCTAATATTAACCTTAAATATAACCCTAACCCTATTCCTAACCCTAACCCTAGCCCTTAAACTTACCTTAACCTTAACCCTAACCATACCCTTTATCCTTATTTTATGCCTAAACCTAATCATAATACCAATTTTATCTCTAAACATAACCCTAACCCTAACCCTATTCCCAATAATAAAATTATTCCCAACCCAACATTAACCCCAATCTTAACCCTTATTCTATCTCTAACCGTAACCTGAATTTAACCATACCCTCCATGCTTATTCTATGCCTAAACCTAACCCTAATAGTAACTCCAACCCTAATACCAATTTTATATATGTAAACCTAATGCTAACCCTGATCCCAATACTTAAATTAATCCCAACCTTAACCCTAATTTAATGTCTACCCTTAACCCTAACTTTAACCCTACTAATGATCCTAATTATTTCTCTAATCCATATCCTTGATCTTAATTTTGGGTCTAACCCTAACCCTAACCCTAACCCTATCCCTAATTTTAACCCCAACACTTATGTCTAACCCTAAATTTAACCATAATCCTTACCATCACCATATTTCTAAACCTAATCCATTTTATGTATGCTAACCCCAACCCTAACCCTACCCATCATCTATAACACTAAACCTAACCATAATGGTAATCCTAACACTAATGCTAACCCTAACCCTAATCTCTAACCATAACCCTAATGTTAACCCTAACCCTAATCTTAACACTAACCCTAACCCTAACCCTAACCCTAACCCTAACCCTAACCATAATAATTTTTTTGTCCATGTTGCGCTTCGATTGTTACTAGCATATATATATTATTTATTAATAATATTTATTAAAAAAATTGAGAGATATCCTTCTCGAGGTGCCTATTTAATCAATTTGTCACATAAAAGTGCATAAGCACCTCAAGATGGATATCTCTCAGCTTTTTTAATTAGGGTTAAGGTTAATATTAAATTAGGGTTAGGATTCCAATTAAGTTATAACTATAATTCTAATTCAATTATATTAAAATTAAAATTTTATAATATTTATTAAATATTATATCAAAATATAATTTAATATTATATTATAATAATTAACATTATTATAATATTGGCTCGTTAAGGGGCCTGGTTGGGTTCAACCAATTGCAAAGGAGTCTAGGGAGGTTTCTTGGGAAAAACCAATGGAAGGCTGGTGGAAAATAAATTTTGATGGTGCATCAAAAGGGAACCCTGGACCATTAGGGGAAGGTTTCATTATTCAAGACTAGAAAGGGGATGTATTAGCCTTGGGAGAGAAAAAGTTGGAGGATGGAACAAATAATGTAGCAGAAGCCTCAACGGCCTTAATGATAATTAAACTTGGAAAAAATCTAGGAGCTTCAAAAATTCATTTAAAAGGGGACTCACTAATAATTGTAAAAGCAATGATTAAGGGGACTATTGGTGTGTGGCACCTTCAGAATGTAATTGAGAAAATCAGAGAAGAATTAGCTTCATATAAATTTTTTTGGTGAGTCACATTAGAAGATCGGTTAATGTTGAAGTCGACATCCTCTCTAAATGGGCTTTAAAATTTAGAGAAGTGGGAGAATTGAAATTTGAAGATTTTAGGAATGTGGATTTAGTAGAATAAGCTAAAGAAGTTGGCGAGTACACTACATTTAATGGGAAATATGATGGGTAGTCTAAAGTAGTTTTGACATGACAGGATAAATGTTGGGAAGGTTGGTGGTGGCATCCCTAGTACAAGTGACATTTAAATCAAAGTGAGTTAATCAAGAAGATTAAAATCCATCGACCCTCAGGTTTCAATGAATTAATTTATGTTTGGCGTGGTGAAGAAGGCTCTGTGAAGGAGAACTTGTGGTGGTGGCACTGCTGACACATAGCTCCAATGGAGGCAAACTTCACTCTTCTCTCAAGGAGACAATTAAGCTTGTTTTATGGTGACACGTCCAAGAAGAGATTAATGGGTATGTTTCTCTTTAATGATGGGAGATTGGTGTAGTGTGTGAGCATGATCTTGGGCAGGGACTTTGGAATTTTAAGACATAGATATAGGATGAACATGGACGTGTACTCTTTGATAGTAGCATGTAGATTGGACCTGGGTGAGAAGGTATAAACAATTAGAGAAGTGATGGAAACAATTGTACATGCAGATTTCTTGGATGGTTTGGAGACAATACTGGAATGGGTAGTCCTGGGTGTAGGGCTAGACATTAGTGAGGGATTTGAGATGGAAGAGTTTGAATAATTTGGGGGATGCATACCGTTTGTTTGTTGGCCAGAGGGGAAGTTTAAAGAACATTGCAGAGAAGAAGTGAAACTTAGCTGGAAGGCGTTAAAACTCTTTGTTGAATTGATGAAAGTTGAAGAGGTAATAGCCCAGGTGAAGGTGGAAGTGAAGTGAATGGAAAGAGATGGGAAGGTGGAAGTGGAGTGAATGGAAGCGGAGCAAATGGAAAGAGATGGGAAGAGCCAATGAAAGAGAAAGATGAAAGCAATTGACAAGATCAAAATGGAGTTGGGTAGCTCAAGCTGAAAGGAAAATATTTCCTATGTTTTTTGCATGAATTTGTAATGTTGCTACTTTAATCTATATTTTTTAATGAAGGATAAATTTTATATGGGAGGAATGGTGAAACTACCGTTTAGGGTTAGACGACTAGTTTTAGGGATAATGGAGATAAAAGTATTTTAACTCAAACATTTTTGATTTATTGTAGGGGAACAGGGATATAAATTATGTTTTTCAGCATGTTAATATGCCTTATGGATGAAGCTTACTAGTTGTAGATGGGTTTTTTCGGGTGTTTGGTGTACTACTGAAACTAATGATGTAAATTTTTTTCAAGCAATATGAACTCTTATTATCAAGCAAAAAAAAACATTATTATAATATTATATTATTATATTAATCTCTTACATGTTGTATCACGACTGCTACTAACATACATATATTAAATATAAAATACACTAAGAGTTATCCTTCTTGAGGTGCCTATTTTCATAATTTTTTCTCAATGCAATAGTTGCCTCGATAATGATAACTCTCAACGTATTTTATATATATTAATATTTAATATATGTATGCTAGTTAACATGCTTAGATATATCAGTTTGTTTGGTCAAAAATAAATAGATTGTTTTAGCATTTACTTTCAATAAGGAGTTATCGTCCTACCACTGAAATTCTTGGTATTGAAGGTTATCAGTTTTAACTTCAACATGGAAATGGATGTTTTTGCAAGCTTATTTTAACACTTTGAGGGAGATTAAATTTTGTATTTAGTTCATTCCAACCCTTCAAGTTACCATTCACTAGAATACCATTGAAGCATTTGATCCCTTTTTGAGCCCAACTTTTGGTCGAGCAACCTTGAATTAAAGCTATGGGTTTGTCTTTGTGTTCCAAGTTCCACCATATAGATCAATGTATCATAATGGTGATATTACCATTCTTGATGAAGTGGCAGTTAGTTATGTTCTTAACAATCTCCCATGCCTTCCAGATGGTTTTGAATAAATTGGAACCTATAGGGGCAAGAGGGCAGGCACTACTAAGGATATAACACAAAGGAAGGATTTTCCATGATTTAGCCTATTTAGGTATTGAATTCATTATGTTTTTTCTAATGAGGACCTTCCACGCTTCCTCTCCATATAATGCTCCAATTATCCACTTGTGTGCCAAGGAAATTCCTTGTAGTCTCAAGTCCTTTATGCCTAATTTGCCCCTCATTTTGACAATAGAGCACCATTCCCATTTTATTGCATGTCTTTTTATGTTTCCTTTTCCATCAAACCACAAGAACTTTCTTTTCCTTTTTTGGATTTCATTAATTTGATAAAAATTAAAGAACAATAGATGCAAAGTAAATGTTGTAAGATGATAAAATCTTTTAGCAAACTTGTATTCTTCCAGCCAAGGATAGGTATTGCTTATCCCACTTGTTAGTTTTTTTCTCAATCTTCTCCTTGATCCAAAGCCACATTTCTTTCGAGTTGGGATCTATGGAAAAAGGAATGCTAGGATATCTTACCAAATTTTTAAGTCCCCCCTATTCAAGATTGAACTTCTTTAACCATTTGAGGGAGGGAGGTGTCATTCCACCCTAGCATGCAAGATTTGGCAAGTGCAATTTTTGCACCTGATGCTTGCAAAAAGATATTGAGCTTGTCCATAAGATTGTTCATAATTCCTTCCTCCAATTTAATGAAGATTGTAGTTGCATCTACAAATTATATGTTACTGAGCTCCTTATTGTCAAGTAGAGTAATACATTTGACCACAGGGGATGAGATATTATCCCTTAACATATAGTACAATGCATTAGAAGCAATAACAAAGAGTTTCAAGGGCAAGGGGGCAACCCTACCTTATCAATCTCTCTAGGGTGAATTTCTCTATGAGGGTTTCATTCACATCTACCTATTCCATTGCATCCTTGAGTAAGGTTTTAACCATATTACAGAAGGAACTAGGGAACCCAAAAGCCTCTAAAACCAACATTTCAAATGGCCATTCAATTTTTTTGTATTCTTTTTCAAAGTCTAGAAGGAGCATTGCAACCCCTTGTTTGGTTTGCTTTGACCATTCCATCACCTCCCAAATGGTGATGATATTTTCTAGAATATATCTTCCCTTTATGAAACCTATTTGGGTGTTGTTTATGAAGTATGGCAAGATATCTGCCAGTTTTCCTACTAAAATTTTTTCCAAGACTTTATAGGAAACATTTAGGAGCTGGTGATTGGCCTATAGTTATTGACTAAAGTCTTATCCCCATCCTTGGGGAGCAGCTTGATGATTACTTTATTAATATTCCTACCTAGTGAGCCACTTTCCAAGGCCTCATTATACACTAAATACAAGTCTTCATAGAGCCATTCAATGAAGGTCTTGTAGAATTCAGCTAGGAGGCCATCCACTCTAGGAGTTTTGTCATTTTTCAAAGAAAGGATGGCCTTTCTTATCTCCTCCTTTGATATTCCTTTACCAAGCTCAACAATCTCATTTTCCTTGATTTTCTTTGGGATAATTTTCTTTATGTGTTCCTTGGCTTTGCAAATGGCTTCTTTAACCTCTTTCAAGGTAAAGAGATCTTTATAAAACTATAAAAAATTCTTCCTTATGTCATGATTGGTCAGAGCTACATCATCTGCCTAGATTTGGTCAATCTACTCTCTTATCTGCCTTTCCTCGATGTATCTAAAGAATAATTTGGACCCATTATCCCCTTGTTTAAGCCAGTTCATCTTGGCCCTTATCCTTAAACCTTTAACTTTGATTGTCTGAATTCTCCTCAAGGCATTCTTGGCCATATTTAAATTATTGGTTAGGATTTCATCATCTAGCCTCTCATGTAGGTTGGATTTAGCTTTAAGCAAATTTTCTTGAAGGAGACCTTCTTCCTGCCTCCTATCCATGGCCCTTTTCTTCCCTATTGTATGAAAGAGGATCTTTTATCCTTTCACATTCATGTCCCATTTTTCAATAACACACAATCCTCTATGCATCCACTTATTAATTACCCTTAGAGATTCAATGGAATTCTTGTAATATTTATCATTAAGAAGCTTGGTGTTAAGGATGAACCCCTCACCAATACCTTTTTTTTTCTTTGCCAACTTTAAGACAAAATTTTTTCCTTAATGGGGTGGTGGTCTAAAAGAGAATAGGGAATTACCTCCACTTTGTACCCTTCCTTCACTGGCTCAACAAAGAAGAAATATTTATTCATGTAGAATATGTTCAACATACAATAAATCATCCTCCCCCCGTTCTGGGCATTGCCCCAAGTGAACCAAATACTAGTGCATTCCCTTTTATTACCTCCAATGGGATCCCCTACTTTCAGCCTAGCCTTCATTCTCTGTTAGAAATACCTTTCATTACCTTTCAAATATAGGTTCACACCTCCCCATTTATCTTCACTTCTTTTCATAAGGTTGAAGTCACCCCCCAAAATCCAAGGGATGTCATGTAGGTTACGAAGCCAATTCCACAACTAGATCTTATCCTTGTACTCATTTGGGGCATAAATAGAGTATATACCAAAGAAAGATTCCTTCCTTTTGATCATGGCCCAAACTGCTCTATTACACAAAGATACACCACATTCAGACACAAATTTCCCCCACTCCTTCGATAAAAGGATGGTAGTACCACCCTTCCCCTTATCATGCCTAGTGAAAAATTATTAATCCTCCCCCCAAATGAATTTTAGGTTTGTTTCCAGAGTAAATCCTACAACTTTCACCTCTTGAAGAAGGACTGCATCTTTTTACGTCCTTTGGGCCAAGAATCTCCTTACAATATGCTTTTTGTTTAAGGATTCTAGCCCCCTTACATTCCAAGAGATACAATTAATATTCATTAAGGTTGTTCTTTGGGGGGGGGCTCTTTGCCACACTTAAAAATTTCAAAGAATTTAGGAAGATTTCTACTCTCTTAGCAATGGGCACAAGAATAATTCCTTTGTTCTTCTTCCTTTTTTCTTTAGGCATACAAAGACTACCCCTATCCATGGGTATGACAACCCCCATATATTTCTTCCTCCTCTATTTCTTGGATATTTTTATTATCACTTCCATGGGGACCTTCTCCCCTTCAATGGTATCCTTAGCAGAATAATCCCCTAAATCCTCTATAGACTCCAAGCTAGAATGTGACACCATACCATCTCAAGTTTCCACTTCATCAAGATTGTTAATAGACACCAATGTTTTCTCTGAGTCAAGGGACACATTTTTTCCAAGTTCAGGGATGTCCCCTTGAACCTTAATTTTATCCACTATTACCATTCATCAAATGAATAATAGAGGGAGATTTAGGTGTTGTTAGGCCACCCCAACTGCTACTAGGGTTGGTAGATCCCTCTTTGAGCCACCCCTCAACCACCACACTCTGAGAAGGAAGAATGGTGGAGCAAGGGTTTTGTCCTTCAAATTCACTAACTAAATTTTTGAAATGACAAGGTGCATCTAGTTCACTTTTTTTTATGCCAATTTTAACATTTTCTTGACTAATAACAACCTTGTTAGGACCTTTTTCTTTTGTAAAGGTTTTGGAGTTAAAGGTGTAAAATAATCCACTTTCTGGTTCCTCAGTAGTCTAATTTAATCTTTTCTCCAAATCCTTTTGTTTAATATTTTGTCTAATTTTTGCCAATGCCAATTATTGTGCATTCCTTCTCCTAGGGTTTGAATTTACCAATGCCTCCTCTAGGCAGAGCACATTGTTATCCCTAGATTGTTTATTAACACTTTCTTGACACAAACCTACATTACTCAAGGCCATATCAGGTAGAGATTTCCTCAATTCTTGCATTAGGGTTTTCAATTGATTAGTAGTTCTCTTTGTGTCATCATTTGATTTTGTTTGTGTGCTTTTCACAACTACATCCTATTATATGTTACTGATATCCACACCTTCTACAACTCCAATTCTTGGGGGAGATTCATTAATAATTACATTCAAGGAGGGACAAAAGGTGTTACTTTCCTCCAAGTTGTTCTCCATTGCCTTTTCCTCCTCAAATTTCACTAAGGACGAGGCAATATTTTTATCCCCCATAGTCCGGGTAGAGCTAGTATTTTTATTTTTTAATTAATGGGAAATTTCTTTTGATATGCTCTTCTTTCTGGCATAAATAGCATGCATTAAGCCCACCTAGAGTTTCAAGGGCACAGGTGAATGTACGATTTTTAATCTTTATTTCCAACACTTTAGGGATATCAATTCTTGGGTATAAAGATACCAAATCCTTCACATTTGAATGGGGCAAAGAGGTTTTGGTATCATCCAACCTAATTATGCTTCCATAGGGCTCCAAAAGGAGTGGGATGAATTTTCATAGCCTTGGTGAGACATGTTTAATCACTAACCATCTTGGTCTAGATAGCGCCAACTTCTTCGTTTAGGGCTTCTAGTAACCATGCCAAAGCACAAAAGATAGACTTACCGACATGCCAAAACTGCTTTTTTATTATTTCTTCTTATGATTTAGGGTTTTTTAAGAACACCAAAAACAAACCTTGATGCACTATTATACAATAATAGTAATGAAACCCTAGCATTTTCCCCATAAATTATGAAGCCATTCATCCATATATTTCCTTGTCAAGACCTTAGCAATGTCCACGATTGCAAACAAAATTGTACTATTTTGCAACCTATTATCCTCAATTGAGATTGCATTATCTAACACCTCATTTGGAATTAAGACAACTTTCTTAGGGGAGGTTGAAGGGTTCTTACCTTTTCCTTCTCCTCCCACGCCTTCAACATTCTCAACGCCCTCAACTCAGAACTTGGCACCCTGCAACAAGCAATTTTTGTCTTCTGCAACAATATCTCTAAAAGATTTTGTTTGCAAGTTATCTAAATTAACCTTATCATGCCTATTTAACAGACCATCTGGAGGGTTTGTATCACCCTCCATGATTAATCCAACACTTCTAGATTATCACACATGTAGCAAATGTTGACACACAAACGAAAACACAACCCAACCCACATACAAGGCAAATAAAAGTAAGTGAAATAATGGAAAGTGATGGGAAATGAGGGGTCATGCTGCTAGACAATCATGCTCAAGTGAGGAGGAGGGTTGAGCCTCCTCCATGGCCTCATATGAAACCCCATCCAAACCATATGCAAAATTCTTCACACACACCACCTCTCAAAGCCCCCTCTCTGCTATTTGATTAATCCTTGTTTTTCCTGTGGATCCCCAAGTAAAACTATTGATAAATAGTACAAGAATTTTTATTTATTAATGTTTCAAGGAAAAAAAGAGGAAGAGCAAGTGGTATAGATTAAAATAATATGTGAAATAAATTCAAGTAGGGAAAAATGTAATGTAGAGTACCTAATTTTCCATTTTGGTGAGGCTTTTGAGTAGCCTAAAGAGTTGTCTCCTCACAAAACTATTGAGGATGAGATCCATTTATTGTTAGATTGTCCATGTGTAAACATAGAATTGTATAAAAAAGCATTTTAAAGGCCAATGAAGTAAAAGAGGAAATATGATATTTATTGAAATAAGGAGTTATGTGACCTAGCACATCACTATGTCTCTCTCTAATTATGGTAGTGTTGAAGAAAGATGGAACATCTAACCTATTTACATGTTTATGACACTAAATAAAACTATGGTAAATAATTAACACCCTTTACTATGCATTGATGATTTATTAGATCAACTTCATCATGCCAAATATTTTATAAATTTAGATTTAAGGTTTAATTATCATCAAGTAAGGGTTAAAGAAGAGAATATTTAGAAAATATTGTGAAATGAAAATAAAGTATTACTTTAAAGTGGTTGGTTCTTTCATTTGGGTCATGTAATGTATTAACAAAATTTATGTGGTTAATGAATAAATTATTATGCCCTCCTTAATGTGTGTGTCAAATGGCCAATGTAAGATATGTTTTCAAAAAGTATCAAAGATGAAGTGGATAAAGATGGAAAAATACCTCATTAAGACCAACAACTTACTCTTTCTTTCAAAATTTCTAAGTTCATATTCATTTTTGTAAAAGTGACTTATGTTGCTTATTGTAACCAAAAGTTAGAAGATGAGCCTTATTTCTAAAAAAGTGATGAAAATTCTAACCAAATAAGATTTATTCTTTTCAAAACCATTATGCTTTGAAAATTTAGTTAGGAAATAGTTATTAGGTAGTTCGAAGGTGGTTAGTTGAAGCGGCCTATAAATACAAGGCTATTTAAAATGTAAAGGGGGAGACTTTTTCTAGAGGGGGAAACCTTGAAAAAAAATTGAGACATTTTAGATGACTCTTGTTTACACTTTGCGCAGAAAAGGTTTATGAGATTGTATAATTTCATAAAGATAATAATGGTACATTTAGTTTTTATGTCTTAAATGTGTTTTTGAGTTATTATTACTGATTTATTGTGCATTGAATTGGTAATCTCTTTATGTAATTATATAATCCATTGGTTATTTATTCAAATAATATATGCAACTGATGAAACACAGTCACACCCTGGTATCTTGGTTTGAATGTGCTAAGTTAACTTTTTTCTTTGAATGTTGAATTTGTTTGTCCATCTTTCATTATTATTATACAAAACCATATTTTTTGGATGACCCCACTTTCTAATTTTTCATCCATTGTGAAATATCAGTTGGTATATGTATTTCTACCATTAGGATTTTTGTTATTCATGTTCCTTTAGTTTTCTCTTTTCACCCTTTTGTACTTTTAGGTCAAAAGTACATGAAAATCTCAAAAACCCATCATAACGGGGATTTTCCCCTTTCACACACAAAGGAAAGTTGTTAGTCTAGCAACAACTTATCAAATTGTTGGGACATTTGTCACTACCCATTGGGCAAGCCATTTTGAAATTTGCATTGACAAATTTGTTTACCAACAACACCTAATATGAAACTCAAATAGGAAAACATATGATGGTATTGGAAAACCTTGTACCAACATGAAATAGGTATGGCATCTCAAATATTATGGTGCAACTTCTAATGACACAATCCAAGATGGCTTCCTAACTATGTTTAGAAGATTTTCTTGTAGCTTGTCATAGTTGACTACCCAACTTAGGCACCCAATTTTATCTCCATTATCCTTTCAAATATGCTTCATGACACATGATAAATTTTCATAATATTTTTTAATACTCCAATATAAATCTCCCTCTTACTTTCTCTCGCACACCATAGAATCCATCATTAGTAGCTCTTAAACCTTATAATATTATATTATGACATTACACATCATAATGATATTAGATGCTCTTACAAATTCTTACACACATCTCAAGATATCCTACGCTTAGACATTAATACCATTACATAGTGGGATTCATTATTTCCTATGAGAAGATAATATAATAAACAAATAAAAATAATTAATAAATACCAAATATTGGGATATAGAGTTGAGACACCTTTCCCAACACTTTAAGGAACTCTAATATTGATATTATATATTTATCAAGATTGGAGGTGAACATTAGGAATTTATCAATCCTTTCTAAAATAAGGTAATTACCTTTTCTTCTATTGGGATATGATGTACAAGGTTGTTGATGTCACTTCATGCATCATTTAATATTTCAATTATTGAATCGAGTGTGTCTTAGAGTTGTATGCAATAAGGATGTTTCCACGAATTGGGGGGTTTTGCATTGTAAACAATGACTTTTGGTTTCGGTTTAGCTCCTTCAGGAACTTTTAGGATCTCTCAAGAGTGGATCTTTCTAGCTAATTCTAAGGACTTAATCCTAACTTATCTCTTAACTAACAATTGTTTAGACTCTAATAACATAGTTTAGACTTCACTTGACTTAATTGGAATTGATTCATGGAAGAATTAAGCTAAAAACTAAATTTAATTTTAATCTAAAATTCAAAATTGAAATGTACTTGGAAAGGAAATCTATTTACGTTTGCAAAAGAGAATCTATTTACATTTGCAAAAAATAAATATTAACCTAGAAAGCAATGACACTAAGTTCCATGAACGAATTCCAAACAAGCTTCAGTTTTGTCTTCCCATAAGTCATTATTATCTCTTCCATTAAAACTACATACAATTGAAAATAACTAATAAGTTTAATTCCTATGAACAGTAATTAAATCTACAGTAAATGAGTGAATATTAATCTGCAGTAAAGTGTAATAAACCATCTTGAGAACACAATGAACTTAATCTAAGAATTAGTCACATTCACTAATAATGATTAAACAAAGATCAACATTCCTAACTTTCCAATTGATATGAATTAAATAAAAATCATTTGAATCAAAGAACATAACACAAGGTCACCTCCTTCGGTTGAGTGGGCCTTGCTCTTCCTCTAGTGTGAGCTTAAACACTGAGATTCAAATCAACTCCTTATTTGCATTTCAATTGGACAAAATAGGCAAGTAGAACAAAAGTGTAGATTACCAATATTACAATATTAAAGTCAAAGATTAACTAACTATGAAACTAAAACTAAGGATGTAAATTTATAAGAATATCCACTTATTTGAATACAAAAACTAGTGCAACTCGCCAAGTTACAAAGCGGAAAAAATTAAACTAAATAAAATTGAAAGTGTCATAAAGAAATCCACCACATGATAATAGCCGAACATAAAGTTCTCAAACTGACTAAAGAAGTCAATTCAAAAGCATTCATTAGGATCCAACTAGAGCGATCAGGAGCAAGATAGATTTCAAGTTTGTTAAACATGGAGTTTAACACGTCCACCTCATGAAGTCACCATTTAATCAACCAAACAAAATACTCAAAGATAGGATGTTATTATGACAACAAAAGATATTAAATTGCACAATCATTTCATCATTAATCATCATTAAAAAGCAACAAATTTAACGCAAAATATCATTTCTAATATATCCTCCAATTAGTTAAATATAAGGAAAAATCAAGCAAACATTCAAGCTTATAGTCTACCACCAACATAGTTAATTATTATATAATAAAGTCTTTGCAAACATAAAAGGATTAATTAAAGTGTCATTTCATGCACTCATTAGGATAATTGAATAATTGTTTATGTCATTTTAACATATCAAAGTTGTAAATCATTAATGAATGAGATGAAGCTCTCATATCTTTCATATTATATGAAACCCCCTTTTAGAGGAACCTATCTCAACTTTAAAGTCCCTAACAAATATAAAATTGGGTCCTACTACCATTTTAATACAACCTTATATCTCATTCCAACAAATATCCTTGTCTTTCTTACTTTATGACCCATAAATTTTAAAAATGAGAATTTATTTTTAAGAAACTAGATTTTACCAAGTACACCATCTAAGATTCACACATATAGAAAATAGAGATGCCCACCTCTTAGTAGTTCTAGATAATGGAAAAACCTCTTGAAAATTGTTTGGCCTCTTTGTTAAATAGATCTCATTTGTTATGGAAAAGGACTTAAAAAACTAAATCCTTTTCAAATTTAGTTTCCCATAGCATAATAAAATTCAACTATGTTTCTTCAAGAGTCTCCAAATAATATGCCTCTTGGTGGGGGAATTCAACCCCCTAATGTTCCAAAAGAGAATCTACATGGATAAACCTTAGATTTGTTAATGCTCGCTAATATGCCTTCCAAATAGAATTATTGACTAATTTAAACTTCAGCTAAGATTGTATTCTAAATATTGACATATTTATTACATTTTTGTAGCTTATTACATCCAAA
>VDFB02019559.1:0-45880 GCA_007258455.2 Sequoia sempervirens
TTCTCAATTGAAGAGAGTGACTTTGCAAGAGATTGTAGATGATTTGTGAGAGAGATCTAAAGATTTCGGAGGATTAAACCAATGGAGATGATTTTATTTATAGAATAGAATGATATAAGAATTCCAAACATGGAGGATGTGGGACTGAAAACAAGTCAATGAAAAGAGGCCACTTGTCAACTTGTGATAGGTTGGAGGATGAGCACATTTTGGTCAATGTGCCAAAGAGTGGGAGATTTCAAATTTGAATATGAGAGTTAAATGCTGAGTTTGACTTGTGCAAGGGACATGTAAGAGCTCATAAATGCCTTGTTGGATGTACATGTCAACTTGTTTTTGAATTAAAATTTGAGGGAATATTCCCCAAAGATGCCATGTTGATGGAAAATGATGAATTTATAAATGAATTAAAATGCTTTATTGGTGCAAGTGGGAAAAGCTAGAGGATGTGATGGGTGGTTAGGTTAGATTTAATCCTGATTTAGTTAATTAAAAAGAGGATTAGGTGATTTGACCTTTTTTCTTTAGATTTAAAGATAAAAAAGGAGATGAAAGATGATAAAGATTTAGTTAAATAAATATTTGATTTATTTAGCTAAGGGGGATAATGATAAGATTAAATTAAATAAAGTTAATTTATTTAATTTTAGATGGATGATCCTTAGAGAATAAATCAATTAAACTTGGTTTATTTAATTGATGGGTGAATATGACCTAATTAAATGCATGATGTCAATTGCATGTGTCTACACCAACCAACCTTTAACTTCACTAGATTTCCTTATCCTTGTGCCAAGAAACCCACCACACTTTTCTCAACTAGTGGTCAAATGACTAAAGGCTTTAAAACCAGAAAGGATGGCCTTCCCTATTGACACGCCAAACACTTCTAATTAAAAAATCAAAACATCCAATACCTTTTTCCCCAAACATGATCCCAATGTCAAAAGGGTTGAAAATTTGATTTATAGTTTCCAAGTAGTGGCAATAGTTAGGAAGCAATTACACAATCCACATATATGTTTACAAAGAAAAATGTATATAGGTATATATGCATCTAAATTTTATATGTAGACAACACACATATATAACCATAGGTGGACTTTCCAATAGAGAAATCACCATAGGATCAAAGGAAAATATACATATCTTCACACAGGGAAAGTAAAATGGAACTAAACAAAAGCAAGTCTGCTCTACACCCTACAATATTGGGTCATAGAGCCTCATAGGCTCTGACCAAACCCCTGAGCAAGAACATATACTACCCACCAATGTGATGAATGGTGAAATCAATGTTTCTTACTAGGCTTAATATAACCCTATTATTGTAAGAATTCATTTTTGAGTAGGAAACAAATAAAAACTATCTTCCGAAAATAGTAAACATGGGGACAACTATATGTTGTCTACATCTAATTAAAATGATAGACATACATATCTACATACATGAAAAGGAAAATGAAACACAATAGAAGAAGCACATACTTTCTTGTGCCTATATATTTCCAAGCAATAGATTTGTATATATGCATCAAATGCATGAAATAGATAAAGATGTAGTTGGAAAACAAAATGTACACTAATATATATGTACATGGAGGTAGAAGCAAATATATATGCATTGTTGATTGTTGTTTAGTAGCTTAAAAACCAAGAAAGTTGATGAAAATTTGGAGCAAAGTTCACACATATAGCCTAATAGCTAAAATTTTCCATATAGAGGCAATGGTTGTGAAGCAATCAATATTATTTCATTTATGGTTTGCATATAGAGGTAATGGTTGCAAAGCAATAAAATAGTCAAATATAAACATTGTTTCATATATGCTTTCCATATAGTGTTGATGGCCACAATAATATTTAGATTTGTAATGTTATCAAAGCAATTGAACAATTTATATTATTTTTGATAAGGCATTGTTGATTGTTGTTTTGTAGCTTTACCTGCTATCAAGATTGTGAGCCACCACTATTACAAGTGTTTTTACAAACAACATACATACATATGCACACCTAAACTTGTCAAGACATGTGAAAAGAAATATAGATAAGTTTAAATGCAGATATATGTGTATGTTGCCCAAGCAGATGAAATAGACATCACTTGGCATAGCTTGTCATGAAAACATTGTTTCATGTATGGGTTCCATATATTGGCAATGGTTGCAATCATACCTTGCATTTAAAACTTACCAAAGCAATTAAGTAGTTTATGTTATTTTCAGTAAGGCATTTTTAAATGTTGGGTTGTTGATTGAGTTACACAACATACGCAACAAACATTATACGCAAGAGCCATATGATATCCATATGAAACATGAAATTATGTGTGGACATGGAAAAGTAGCAGAGAGAAAATTTATGAAGCATTAGATGCATATACAAACAAACACACTCATACATACAAATGCATTACAAACACATATATCTACACACAACTCTATCAAGATATTGTATGCACCGAGAACATTCAAAAGAAGATTAAAATGAAATAATTTAAATGACAAAATTTCAATTACATTCTGAATTTTAATCTTGTGCAATGATAGATTTTAATAAGATGGACTCAAGAAAAAACATAAAAGCATTGCATAGACTGTAGAGAATAGTCATCATTATACATTACATAGAAAATATTATAACAAAAATAAAGTTTTATGCAAATATAATAAAATGGAAGATAAATATATGTGATGTGGCTTTATGAATGCAAAGGAAGGATGACATTTAATAGCCATGGATTCAATGGAGCCAACATTATAGCTAACACCAATTGTGGACAGATAAGAGTATGTGGCAATTGAAATATACAAGAAGTAAATAACTATATTGATATTAAAAACAAGTCACAAATACATATAAAAATTCAAGTTTGCATGCATATACACATACAAATGCATTATAGACACATATATCTACACACATCTATATCAAAATTGTGTATGCACTAAAAAAATTCAACTACATGCATATATATTTTTGTATATGCATACGTAAATTTGTACATGCATACAACCATGTCCACAAGTATATATATGAATAATTGTAAATACTAATACATGTGTTAAATAGGGTGACATAATTATATAAACAAACAACATAAAATAAAATGAGAAACATATACTTAAACTGAAACAAAACTATAAGCGACATAAACAATACAAAATACAACAAGTGTATCTTTTTTTGTTAAACATTGTAAGTTATAGTCCATTGTATTAATATATAACCAAATAAATGAAGAACAAAGCAACAACAATAGAAAGAAAAGGTCTTTTGATGTGATGGGAACTCCAAGAAAAGACAAGGAAATAGATGTCCAGTCAACATAAACTATAACAAACATCCAAAGTCACAATTAGGCATGGTTGTTTGTAATTCAAGGAAGTACGATAGTTATCTCTCGAGAGTCTTCCATGGTAGGGGAAATTACAACAAATCTGATAGCAACAACTACACTCAACTTCAAAGTTAATTCTTGCAACTTTGACTATTGTTGTTTTAAGCCTTTTTTCTGAATTATAGGTCTAAGTTTTAAGAACAATGAAAACAAAAGAGGTGTAGGTGACACCATCGATAATAGACTTAGCTTTCATTGTAGTAGAAGACTCATATTGAAACATGTAAATCTCTTTTGTTGACATCTATAATAAACTTATTGCAGCCTCACCAAGCAGTAGCCCAAATCTCACTCATGTGGTCTTCCATCTATAGTTGTAACAAATATCAAAAGTCACAATCAACTACTATTGTCTAGCATTTAGGGTAGTACCACATATTTTTGGAAAAATATTCACACCTTTTTTGCATTTTCTACCATTGGCCTACAAGGGACATGCAATGTAACAAAATGCATCAGTTTTAATATATTTCACTATTTCCTTGACAGTAGCCTACAAAGTTTCTAGCAAGCCAAGACAATGATCCAAGCTATATCTAATAGTGACTTTGTCATTTGCTAAAGCAACCTTTTGAGGCATTGTCTAGGAGGGTTCAACGGTAGGTGGCTCAATATGTCCTTATTGGATCAAGGGTTTTGCTTCTGGAATGTCAAGATTTATGTATAGAATAGTCCCTATAGTTGTATTTAGAATAGTTCCATTGAAATATCCAACATGCACATTTTTAACAAGTATGACAATCAAACTAGGGATGTACAACCTTTCCAGCTCACCACCCTTTGCTTCCCAATTTGGGCCCCAAAAATTAACATCAATGCAAGAGGTTGATAAATCATTAAGTTTCATAGTTCTATGAATCGTTTCAAACTAATCCTTTCTTTGAATAGTTCATACCTTTCCTACATGCACCACAACCCCAATAATATCAATCAATGTGTTATTGCTACAGTTTGCAATTTCATTTATTGGGATGAATTTAAATACTTTATCTAACACAAAGGCCTCATTTTTACAACATTTCAATATTGATTTTTGATCCAAAATGCTTTCCATGTGGTTGTTCAACTTATTAAATTTTCTATCTGCTTTTCTGATTGAGCATTTTGACACATAATAAGTGTAGCCCACCTGAACCCTGCCATAATGCAATTATGATATGTCATTAAAGAAAGTGATTTGTATTTTTTTCCCTCACTGTCAATAATCTTAAAGCTAAATACCTAGCCCTCACATCCATGTTAATTGTAATCGTGCATATCCCTTTTGGTTTGGTAAATATTTAGGCCTTTAACAAGGCTGATATTTGTAGGAGCACTATGTTGTGTTGGGGATGTATTAATCCCAAATGTTGAGGCTCATTTGGATACGGAGGGTGACTTGCAACCCACTATTTTTTCTTTATCTCTAAACAAATATCTTGGTTTTCCAATTAGCTAACAATTTGACATTTTGAAATCTAAGGACAATATGACAATTTCCTTGGAACCAAATGAAGATCAAATATTAAAAATGGTGGTCCCCCAAAATAATAAAGCATACAACAACAAGTGCAAGTAGTGAAAAACAATAACCAACCTTGATTCCCACAGCTTCCTACATAGATAGTTTGTCAAGCTAAAGATGGAACCTATTTTCAATGCCCCTGTAAAGAAAAGGTCATTGTATTTTGCAGGAAAAGTCACTATTTATATGTGGATTCCATCAGAGAGGAAAAATTTGTAGTAGTCTACTATACTTTGATCACCTCCTATTTTTTGAAAATGCATTAGCTAAAGAATCAGAGATGGGACAACATCTTGAACATCAATATGTCGTATCCCATGTGTTGTCAAGGCTAGTCATACATTTGCATCCTAAAAGGTAGTTTTACTCAGCCAAGCCAAAGCAATGATATGTTCAAGGCTGCAAGACAACTCTAGAAACAAAAGTAATGGAAAGAGGCAACACAAAATGGATGAATTTTTGGTATTTGATAAACAAGGAAGCATATAGCAATGTTGACACATTTGAAAATTGCAACCTTTTTTTTTCTAACACATAGGTCACTACCAAATGGCTAGCAAATCAAAAGGAAAATGAAACATAAAGAGTTTAAACATAAATTAGTTAGAATATATATTACAACAGCTGTTAATTCAAATGAAGCATATTCACAGTTCATTGGACACACATGGAAAAGTGTCAATATAATTGTTAGCAACAAAAAGGAAACAAGGAATAGACTTAAGGGACTGGTTCCTGAGGATTGTTCATTAGCTTGGGAAGAGCCAAATTCCATCGACATTATTGGGGCTTCTCTTTTAAAAGCTGAGAGCTACAATGCTAGTGGTTAAATACAAGCTCTATGTCACAACAACATGAGGGCTAAATGTTCAATTAAAGCAACAACGGCTAACAAGAACCCCAACCAAAACACATACAAGAAATATAAAACATTGATAAAATGACAACCATCAAGTTCTTCAAAACACAACACTATCTCTCAATTTTTTGTGCACACATTAACAATATGACAATAAAGGATTAATAAAAAAGGGTTTAATAATTCATATAACACTTAATTTATAGTTTATTATTCAATTTTTTTTGTTTCAAATTTTTTATGTTTCAATATTTTTTCTAGAGATATCAACAATATGAGGAGAAATAAATAATTAAAAAAAGGCTTCAATGTTCCATATATCAAGGTATGTGCAGGATCATGATGGGCCAAAAAGTGGAAATATGATGGGTATGTGTAGGGTATGTGGCCGACGACTTAGTTTTACCCAAAATTGATGAAACAAAAGGGATTTTTAAAGGAGATTCTCAGCTTTCTAGCAATATAAATTATGCTTTACTTTGACTTTAATAAATAATTGTTATTATTTTTCTATTTGAATTATGAATAAAGTCCTAATTGATAGGCTAATTGAAAAAAAACAACTATATCTTTAAAATGATATCACATTTTTTGAATCTGAAACATCTATCACATTCTAAGCTTTGCATACTATAGGATTAAAACTAAATAAAATTGAATTTCATGAAGTTTTGACCAAGTTAAGGTGGTTAGACATATGAGTTTTTATATTTTTTTTAAATTTGTAATAAAAAATTCATAATTAATTATTTACTTGGAAAAAAATTACAAAAAAATATGCATCACATCAGGACATGAGTCCTCTACTTACATAAAATATTATTAAAAATATTATCATTTATTATGGTTAGAGTGGTTAGGCAGACACCTACTTCTTATTTTTTCCTTGAAATTTAAGTACTACTATATTGAAATTTATATTTTTCACCAAATAATTCAAAAAAACTAGTAGTTTAGAAACTACATCCAATTTTCTATAGATTCTATTGTTTTATATTTTTGAAATAGTATAGATAACTTATTGAAATTTTTATGTCAAGTTGCTTAACTCTGATTTTTTTGAATTTTTTTCCCACTTAAGGGTCCATTTTTACCATGATGGTCCTGCACATACCCAACACTTAATATACAATTTATCATTGCAAGAATTCCCTATTGAGGCTCAAAAAAATAACAACTATTGTTCCCAAAAGAATAAATATGGAGAAGAGTATGTATGTACGTTGTTTACATCTACTTTAACATACATACATATCTACACATAAGAAAATTTAATATTGTTTTATTTATGGCTTTTGTTCTGTGACGATGGTTGCAATGCAATAAAATAGTTTATGTTGTTTTCCATAAGGAATTGTTAATTGTTGTTCTCTATATTTGGCTATATTGTTTCATTTTTGATACACAATAAAATAGTAAATTTTATAGAGTTTATGTTGTTATATAGGAGCCATTATTGACTATCATTGCCACTCATTTTATTTCATCTATGTTCAAAAATCTACATAGGCAAAAGAAATTATTATATAACACCTAAAATACAATTTATGATTCCAAGGATGTCCTAATAGAATAAAGATAGTGATTAGTATGTATCAATGTTCTTTTGCATCCACTATGACATACATACATTCCTATACATAGGGAAAATACATTGACCATCACTATGATCAACTATCTATGCAATTTTTGATAAGGAATTGTTGATTGTCATTCTATGGCTTTAGCTGCTATCATAGTTATGAACAAGGAGGGAAAGCTTCTATGAAGGTGCAAGTTTTATCATCTACTGTCAAGCTACTGTCAAGTTGGGAGGATATTTTTTTATGTTTTTCTACATGGGGTGATAGTTGCAAAAGCAATACAAAAGTGTCAGCAATGATAATTTATTGCCCATTTTTTGCAAATGCTCAAGAAAGCAGGGAACAGACAGAAAGCAAGTGGGAAGAGTTGCATATTGAAAAAATCCTTTATATTTCTATCTATTCTTATATATACTTGTGGACATGGTTGTATGCATGTATACATATACATATGCATATACATAAACATATATCCATGTAATTAAATGTACTAAGTGCATACAACATCTTGATACAGTTGTAGAAATATGTGTCTATAATGCACTTGTATGTGTGAGTGTGTACATCTTTATTTGTGTTTTCTACATGTATCTTTTAGGTCATGTGTTTATGTTTATATAGCTATGTCTAGTTTTTAACATCAATATTTTTTTTGATAAAGGGTAAAATGGGCTTTACATCAAAAAATATAGGAAATAAAATTCCAACTAAACCAACCAGCTGCACCAAAAGTTAAGAAAATATCTAGCAGAGAAAACACAAAACAATCAGCCATAACTACCCCAGAGTATTAAGGGTAACATCAATATTCTTATTTGCTTCTTATTTGTCTCAATTGCCACATACTCTTATATCTCCAAAATTTCTATGAACTATTTTGAACGTATATATGTTTGTGTGGGTGTGTATGTGTGCATATGAAATTTTCACATGTATTGCTAAAGCCACAACACAATAATCGCCAATACTATATGGAAAATAGTGTAGGCTATCATTGCAGGCCACACAAATAACAACCAACAAGGTTGTATCGAGAAGAGCATGAGTTGATTTATTACTTTGAAACCATCACCAGTAGATCGAAACCATACACCAATTAATGTTGATGCCAACTGGGATTCAATTTCACTAGCCTTCTCTATTGAAATGGAAAGTATGTTCAATATTAAAAATTAAAAAATTGACCACCTTTTTTCCCAAACAACATTGATACATACTAACATATTTTTGGAATGATAAACCATATTTTGAGTGTTATATCAAACATTGATGCCACCATCTTTGTAGAAGTTCTTCCTTAAATAACTTCAAAAAGCTTTTCAACACATTGTATGTAGAAAAATATTTCTTATTATGCTTAATATAAAGCTAAGTATATATGAATGTTTCCTACATATATTTTCACATACATACATATCTACCCACAGGAAAAGAAAAATGAAATGCTACATCAGATGGAAAAACCCATAGAACACAAAAATTCACAATAACAAACCCCTCCAAAACCATTGCCACAAAAAGGTGAACCATAAATCAAACAATATTGGTTTCAACAAACAATATAGTTTTTTGTAGACTACAATCTACAATGCATATATATATGCATCTAACTTCACACAAACACACACACACACATATTGGTGTAGCTTTGTTTTTGTATCTGCATCTATATGTATTGCATGGATTGGATGCATATGTAGGAATCTATTGCTTGGAAATATATAAACACAAAAAGTATGTGTTTCTTTTGTTGTGTTTCATTTCTCTTTTATTCTATGCAAATATGTATCTATGTGAAATTATATGTAGACAAAATTCATATAGATTGATCACCATGTTTATCATTTGTAGAATTTGAAGTTAAGTGCACCTTTTTAGTTATTATTTCTTTCAGTCTCAAAACTGGAGTTGTTAGAATGATAGGATGTATAGTAATTGTAATAAGGAACATTGATTGCACCATTGATCAGAGTGGTAGATGATGTATGTTCTTGCTCCAAGATTTGGTGAGAGCTTATGACGCTCCATGACCCAATATGGTAGGGTGGAGAGGAACCCTCATTTTGTTGTGTTTCATTTTATATTTCCTATGTGTAGATCTGTGTTTTTCTAACATTAGATGTAGACAACATTCATATGTTTGAATTCCACCTATGGATATATATGTGTAACATCCTATGATGCTCCATGACCCAATATGTTAGGGTGGAGAGTAGGCTTTATTTTGTTGCATTTAATTTTATTTTCCCTATGTGCATATATGTATCTATGTGAAATTAGATGTAGACAACATTTATATGCACAAAAAACTCTATATTAAGTGTAATAGAAAACATCAATATCATCATTGATTACAGTAGTGGACAATGTATGTTTTTTCCCACTATAATCAATAGTGAGATTAATCTTTCATCTCACTTTTAATATACAACTTTTCATTCTAAGAAATCCTTATTAAGGCCTAGACAAATAAGAACTATCCTTAAAGACATAGAAAAACAACCAACAGTTCCTTATCAAGAAGAACATGAACTATTTTATTAATTTACAATGATCACCACTACACATAAACCATAAATCAAATAATTTATTCGAGGCCACAAAACAACAATCAAAAATTCCTTATGGAAAATATAATAAACTATTTTATTACTTCAACAAATATTAAACATAGGGTCTAGAAAACTAGAATGCAACACATAAAATAATAAGAGAAATATGTATGTACCTTTGAGTCATTCTATTATGGAATAATTGAATTGTGAACATATTATTATAAGTAAAACTAATAGTATCATCTTGATTGAACCAAGTAAGGAATTTATTATGAAATTCCATGATAATATCTTTCACTCTTAGTGATTTCTAATTTGAGGTTTACAATTCAAATGTATTTAACCTTAATTATAATTATGCCTGATCCAACAAAATTGTGTGACTATGTTGTTTAATTGTTGAAATTATAGACTAAGTTCAATTTTACATAAGTTAAGGAAATTGACTAATTATGATAATGTTTTAATCATAGATAAACATAAGTAATTAAAACTAAAAGAATGAAAGACAAGAGAGAGAAGAATGAAAACACAAAAGAGAGAGAGGAACACAATCTTGATAACATAGTTCATCCAATCAGGACTACATCTTCAAGTCCGCTTCTCAAGATAGACCACTTTGTTAATATTTCTAAGAAATGAAAATTCCTTGTTACAATATGCAAGCACCACTTGCATAAGAATTTCTAACATTCTCTCTCTGCTTTACAATTTTTTGTGTAATAATGAACACCTTGTAATCTCTCTGTCAAACTCTCACAATTCCAATAACTTTACAATAATAAAATTATTCTCTCCAAGAGAATTTTCCCTTTTATACAAAATTATTGCCTAATATGGTTCATAAACATATGATTTAAAAATCTAAGTTTCTAGGTAAAAATATTTGACAATCCCCCCTATGTACAAAGATAATCTTCATATAATCCCCTCACAAATCTTATTTTTCTCTCTAAAATTCTCTTAATCCCTTAAAAATATTTAAATAATCTTTATTAATTTTTTTGATATTATTTTAAGCCCTTTATATTTTCATATAATTAGGCTTTGATCTTTAAAATATCTTTTAATATCATCCACATTTTATACAAGTCGCTTATAATTATTTAAATTCAAGCTCTACAGTTCATAGATTTATTAGGATTAACTTGGTTGTAATTTTGGAGGGTTTAAATCCTTGAAAATAGGGTTATTTGTTTTAAAGGTTTTCTCTAAAACTTACTAATTCCAACTTAACACTCAACACTATTCAATTGTGGATTGGAAAAGAGGCATTTTAGTGGCCGGAAGGTTGCTACATAGACCCCCACCCCTTTCCATTTTGAATAAGGCAATTTAAATATTTTGAACAACAAAACAAACCCACACCTATCATGTGATAGAGCACACATTTTAGCAGATTGGTAGGCCATGAAAATCCATATACTTTCAGCAAATAAAACTATTCCAATGAACTGAACCATGGAGGACAAAGATAATGTGCCATATGGTAGTTGATGATTGGTCATAGTCTGCCACATGTCAGCCTGTCACTAGACTAGGTCAACACCCCGTCACCATCTTGTCACTATACAAACTATTGACTAGATGCCACATGTCAAATTGTGACTAGTCCACATCATCTACCTACCTTGTCACCATCCCACATCAACATGCTAACATCATGATGACATCATCATTTTGACTAGTCAACCCTTCTGACTAAAAGTTTGACTTGGCATAACTTTTCCATATGGACTTCATTTTTGACAAAACAAATAGTGTCAGAATCATGATGACGAGCTCTTCAACATGATGCTACTTTTGGCCATTTTTTAGATGATGATTTTTTTCCTTTTTCACTGACCTCTATACTTAGTTTGACCCCAACTTTGATTGCACATAACTCTAACTTAAAATCTCTTTTTGACATGATTCAACTTGCATCAGGAATGTGTAGGCGAGCCCTATACAATGGAGGTCATTTTATCTAATTGTAAGATTGTGAATTTTCGAGGTCTTCTAGATCCTCCTAGATCATTCCTCCCAATTGAGAAGCTTTTGGACCTCGAAAATTCTATTTTTACATAGAGGTATGTGCAAGATCTTGATGGGCCAAAAAGTGGTGATATGATGGGTATGTGTAGGGTATGTGGCTGATTGATGAAACATAAAGGGTTTATAAAGGAGATTTTCAACTTTCCACCAATATAAATTATGCTTTGCTATGAATTTTATAAATAATTATTATTCATTTTCTATTTGAATTACAACTAAAGTCCTGATTAATAGGTTCATTGAAAAACATCTATATCTTTCAAATGGTATCACATTTTTTGAATATGAAAAATGCATCACATTCTATGCTTCACATACTATAGGATTAAAAAAAAATGAATTTCATGAAGTTTTAACCAATTTAAAGTGGTCATACATACAAGTTTTTATATTTTTTAAAAGTTGTAATAAAAAATTCATAATTAATTATTTACTTGGAAAAATATTACAAAAAAATATGCATCGCATCCAGATATGAGTCCTCTACTTATATCTAAAATGTTATAAGGAAAAAATATCATTTTATTATGATTAGGGTGGTCAGACAAAAACCTACTTCTTTTTTTCCTAAAATTTAAATACTATTGCATTAAAATTTCATTTTTTCACCAAATAGATTTAAAAATAAAAAATAAACCTAGTAGTTTAGAAACTACGTTCAATTTACTATATATTCTATTCTTACATATTTTTGAAATAATATAGATAACTTATTCAAAATTTTATGTGAATTTTCCTAACTCTGGTTTTTTTGAATTTCTTGCCACTTAAGGGCCTTTTTTTTTCATGATGATCCTACACATACCCATAGAATTTAAGCCAGGGTATTTTCACCACACTTTCTTAGTACCATAAGTCCACCTTGCTAGAATCTTGAACATCTGACCCATCACAAGCATGAAGAAAAATGAGATAGCATTGTTGATACAATTAATTGCATATTCATCAATATTCACTATCACATCCATCCACCACATAGAACGAGCTAGTTTAATAACAAGAAATAGTAATGAATAAACTAATGTGAAGGAAAAAGTATCAATGTGCTAGATCTCTTGAACAAGAACATTGTTAGAAAATGCATCGTTCAAACCCTCTTTTACCACCTTTGGTTGAAGGCTTAACTATGCTTGGAATTGATCCTCAACTGTGTTTTCTATGAAACCCTATCATCTTCATCCTTAGTATCACTAGTTGTTACAAATGTGAGAGTTGAAGAATTTCTTGCATTTACAATCATCTTCATATGCTCTATGTTTACAACAGATCTATCATTCTTCATGTGATGAGATTTTAGAATATATTCAATTCCATCCTTAAACAAATGATACCTATTATGTTCCCTATAGAAAATGGCCTTTCTATCATACAAGTAAGGACTACCTAGAACCATCCAATATATGTCAAATGGAATTACATCTAGCTTTAACTCATGTACAAACTTGGATGTGATTACAAATTAGAATTTGCATTGCTTTGACACATGTAGCTAAGCATTATCATGCACCCAACCCAATGAATATGGCTCACGATGAGGAGTTGTTTTTAATCCCAATTTCTTAACAACTTGTTTAGAGATTAGATTCACTTGTGATCCACTATCTATGAGTGTGTCAATCTTACTTTGTTTTACAATAGCCCTTATATGAAAAAATTCATTCCTCTTACTTTTAATAGGTACTTCATTACACTTTACAGAAGAAGCATGGGAACAAGTACTGACAATAGCAATGTTACCTTTTATACCCACAATTGTGATCTTGGTTTCATCGTCATAATCTAATCTAAGATCATGCATGATAGTTGTAGTCTTTTGCTTACCCTTTCGATCCTTAAACCATTTCAGTTTCTGATCAAGATGCAATTTCAAGTACTTTTCATCTTTGCACCCTTTCTTCTTATAGTGTGAGAAATAAGGTTTATCCTCCTCTTTCTTTACAGTAGCCATCTATTGTATTTTCTTCATTGCTTTCTTGCTCCCTTTGTATTTATTTGAGTCCATTAAGAGACCATCATGGATATTCCTCGAGCTTGTTTCTAGATGAATGGCTTGCAAAGTAACTTCATTAGGGTTAGTTGGATTAAACATAAGTATTATATGCATCAAATTTTCATGTAATCCACCCATATACTTTAACAAAGTTTCTTTTGTATATAATGGAATGCCCAAAATTAAAGCTCTTTTCCTAAACTCTTGTGTATAATCTCGTACACTTTTTCCTTTCTCTTGCTTTAATGGTTTCCAATTAATTAATTCTTTTTGCAAATGACCTAATGGATAGAACTGTTTCTTTAAGGCAGCTATAAACTACCATATTGGCTTATATCTTCATGAGTTCTACACTCCCACTAGATTAAGGTTTTGCCTCCCAGTAAAAGAGTTGCTAATTAGATTTTTTAGAATCCTCAATAAAATTATAAATTCTAAATAAAATTCAATTTTTTTTATTTGACTATTAACTTTTTTTGTATCTAGTTCTCATTATAAGTTGGAAATTCAAATTTAACATCAAGATTTAACAAAGGTGTATTAGCTTGAGACTGTACAGGTTGTTTCTTCTTTGAAGAAGAAGTAGACAAATAATATGAAGAAGAAGATGGGGATGGAGGTTCAGGAGGGCCACTACCACCTCCTACTCCTTTATCTTTATCATCTTTCGAATTGGATTCATCTACACTCTTATTTCTATTCTTTTGTTCCTTTTTCTTTTGTCTCTCTTGTCTCTCTTGAAAAAGAACTTCCACCATAGCCTTCATTTTGAGAAATTATTTCTCGAAACTTTTCTCATCAAGATCCATAGGACTTTATTCAGTTGCCATTTGTGATCATGGAAAAGAACTTCATTTTCTAATCATAGGATTGAACTCTGTAAGTGCACCTTCACCTTGCTATAATTTCAACCTAGTTAACATTCACTTTCGGAATTTCCTATTAAGAGATTTGATACCAATTTTATCTATAATTAGAGGTTTACAATTCAAATGTATTTAACCTTACCTTAATTATAATTATTCTTATTCCAACATAATTATGTGACTATGTTGTTTAACAGTTGAAATTATAGACTAAGTTCACTTTTACATAAATTAAGGAAACTGACTAATTATGATAATGTTGCAATAAAAAATCAACATAAGGAATTAAAACTCAAAGAATGAAAGAAAGGAGAGAAAATGATAAAAAGAAAGAAGAGAGAGAGGAACATGAGCTTGATAATGGCATTCATCCAATAAGGACTACATCTCTGGGTCCACTTCTCAAGGTAGACTGCTTTATTAATATCACCAAGCAATGAAATTGCCTTGTTACAATATCCAAGCTCCACCCGCATAACAATTTCTCACAATATCTCTCTCCTTTACATTTTTTGGTGTAATAATCAACACCTTTTAATCTCTCTCTCAAACTCTCCTAATTCCAATAACTTTACAATAATAAATTATTCTCTCCAAGAGAATTTTCCCTTTTATGCAAAATTATTGCCTAATATGGTTCATAAACATATGATTTAAAAATATCACTTTATAGGTAAAATTATTTGACAATCCCCCCTATTTACAAATATAATCTTCATATTATCCTCTCAAAAATCTTATGTTTCTCTCTAAAATTCTCTTAATCCCTTAAAAATATTTAAATAGTCTATATATATCTTTTTGATATTATTATAAGCCCTTTAAATTTTCATAGAATCAGGCTCGATCTTTAAAATATCTTTTAATATCATCCACATTTTATACAAGCCATTTATAATTATTTAAATTTGGGCTATATAGTTCATAGATTTATCAAGATTAACTTGGTTGTAATTTTGAAGGGTTTAAATCTTTGAAATTGGGGTTAATCATTTTAAAGATTTTCTCTAAAACTTACCGATTCCCACTTCACACTCAACACCATTCAATGGTGGAGTGGAAAAGAGGAAATTTAAGGGTGGGAAGGTGATTGGGTCGACTCCCACCCCTTTCCACTTTTAATAAGGCAATTTAAATATTTTGAACAACAAAACAAACTTGTTCCTATCATGTCATAGAGCACACATTTTGTCCAATTGGTAGGCCATGAAAATCAGAAGTGAGACATTAAGGGGTTGAACCCCATTCATATAGTTTTAGCAAATAAAACTATTCCAATGAACCAAACTGCGTAGGATAGAGATAATGTGCCACATGGTAGTTGATGATTGGCCGAAGTCTACCACATGTCATGCTATCATTGGACCACATCAACACCCCATCATCACCTCATCACTATACAAACTACTGACTACATGCCACGTGTCAGCCTATGACTCATCCATGTCATCTGTCTACCTTGTCATCATGCCACATTGATCAGCATGCTGACATCATCACTTTGACTAGTCAACCCTTTTGACTAAAACATTAAATGAAACACTATATCCTAAGCTAGAGAAAAATAATAAACATAAACGAGCTATAACATTAACTATTTTATTGTGTTGCAACCATAGCCACAAAAAGGAAACCATAAATCAAACAATATTGGTTTGAATAGTGACCTAGATGGGAAAACCAACAAAATACTATATAACAATAACTATTTTATTCTATTGCAGCCATAACCACAAAATGGAAGCCATTAATCAAACAATATTGGTTTCAACAGCGACCCAGATGGAGAAACCCACAAAATCCAGAAATTCATAGTAACAAACCCATGCAAAAACATAACCACAAAACACAAACCATAACATTCAATAGTGACACAGATGGAGAAACCCACAAAACAAAAAAATTGATAGTAACAAACCCATGCAAAACCATAGCTAGAAAACATGAACCATAAATGAAACAATATTCATTTTTATAAATAATATAGTCTTTTCTCAACAACACCTTATCCAAAATTGAAATAATCAACATTACCTTATCTAGAATGAAACAATATAGCCTACCACAAACCATGAACCATAAATGAAACAATATCACAAAGGGTATTTTCTATATGCACCTCTTCCCGCTTGCTTCAAATGCACCTCTTCCCTCTTACTTTCTCTTTGCTGCCTTGTTTCTAGAATGCCTACAAATATGTGAAAAAAATTATCACAGGCGACACTTTTGTATTGCTTTTGCAACCATCGCCCCATGCAAAATACATAGGATAACCTCCAACCACCTTAACAAAAGCTAGACAATACTTGATCGAATTTGCACCTTCACATAAGCTTTCCTTCCTCACTCACTGCTCTGATAGTAGGTAAAGTAATAGAATGGGACCCAACAGTGCTTTATCAAAAATTGTGCATACATTCACTATGTTTCCTAAGGTTTTAAACACTAGGTATTATTACAACCATCGCCAGTACATAGAAACCATACAACAATCAATGTTGATTCCAACTAGCATTTAATTTCCCTAGCCTTCTCTATCCACATGGAAAAAATCTGCCACCTTCTTCTCAACACCCGCTGCCACATTTTACCCAATCACCAGAAGGCTTAAAAACTGTGAAGGCTGATGAAAATTCCAAGAAAAGTTAAAAAAATTAAAAAAACATCTGCCACTTTTTTCTCGATCACAGAAAGGCTTAAAAATTGAGAAGTCTATTTAAAATCCCAACCAAAGTTCACACACATAGCCTATCGGGTAAATATATCCTAGTGTATACATAAATCATACATATCCCATAATATATTCTAGTAACCATAATTATTCTACCATATATTTCATGATCCTCTCCTAGCCCATCACACTAGTCTCTATGAGCGCATATTATGTTTGATTATCCCCTTTTATTCCCATACCATTGTACCCTCTCTCATTTCACTCTATGTTCCATTATGCCCTCTCGGTCTTGTCTCATTAACCCTTTTCTATTATACCACCTCTCTCCAAATTTTATATTGTACATATACCCTTATGTTGATGCTAAAAAATGTTTCTCCATTTCCTAGGGAAAAATCTCACTCACAAGGCTACATTTTTCATCATATAAGTGAGATCATCCCATCAACCAAATGTGGAGGGTTAATGTCTAGCTCTATGATAGTGGGTTTTATCTCCTAATCTCTAAGAGATAAAACAATGTAAAATACATACAATGCATTCATTTGAGGCTCAATGAAGATTGATCCCTAGTTATATCATGAGGTTATGAATGTATACAAACTAGTGCTACTCCTATACTATTGATTTATGTTTTTTATTTATGAATTGAGATTGGCTAGGTAGACTAGAGACTAGTGGATATATCCAATGGGTTATAAAGTCATGATAGGTAACAAGAAAGAAAGCCATTAAAGGAAACATAGAAGAATTGATTTGGGAACATACTCCAAAGAACAAATATTATACAAAGAGCATACTCAGTTATCCAAATTGAGTTTTATATAGTGAATTTGAAACATGGAAAATGTCATTGCAAGGATTATAATATTTAGAATATTGTTATGTTCACCAATTGCATGTTACAATGATACAAGTGAATATGGAAAGGGAAGTATTTACAACCATAAAATACCTTCCTACATAAATATAAACATAAATGGATATATTCTCTACACAACATATGTAAATGCATCTTATCCTTCACATACCCCACGAATCCATATCCATCCTATAATTAGAAAAGGCATGAGTTAAAACCCTAGAAAAAAAATTTCACCTACACAACCTTCAAAAACTACAAGAACTAACCCCTTCCACAAAAGATAACCTTATACAATATATAAACCTATGGAAACAAACCAAATACAACTATAACACTAAATTCACATTTAAAATTCATCACCTAGGATCAATCTAACACAAAACAAGTATTCCATATCAATAGAGGCCAATCATAATCAATGCTAGTGCGTGGGATGGTCATGCCATGAATGCAAGTAGGTAGAGAATCTAGCACAATAAAAACACCTTTAGGCTAATTAACCACAACAAAAAAGTTTCACAAGATGCACAAGCACAAAAAAATCATCATAGCCTTTAGAACTTCCCCCTATTGATTTTTTTACATCCAACAGGAACCAAAGACACTTTCACATACCTAGCTTCTTTATTTGTTAGTGGTTCCATGTTGTGGCATTAAAATTATCAAACACTCAACAAGGAACATGGAATTCATCAAAGCTCAAGAAGATTGCATTCCTGAAGAACAGAGAAACATTAAAATTTTCAAAATCCTACAACACAGTCTATCATGCCTCAAGCCTATTGTGTTCCTTCTCCCCTCTAATACCTTGGCATTTAATTTTTTATAATTTAATTCTCCTTTTTGGCGGTGCATTGTGAAACTAGGAACCCATTAGGGGTTCCTAAGGTTTTCAATTCACTAGGAACCATTGATAGCCACATTCCCCTTTGACTTAGCCAATATTTTAAATTTTTATTTTGGTCAATTGATTAAAAAATATTGAAGGTAAAATCTAGTAATAACACATTTTTACATGATGAGCCTTATATACTTCTCAAAATCAATTATTAATCATGAATCATGTCATATCAACACACACTAAGGAAGGGAATCAAGAAAAAATGACATTAGTAAATTGAGTCCCAATAATGGCTCTAGTTGGGGATATGTGCCTCTAATAGGGACAACAAGAATCTATATGTTTTAACAAATAAAAACAATGAAAAACATGAAATAGAACTCACTCATGGAAGACAAAAAATTTATACACATAATGGAACCAAAACAAGATGCAAGATACAATATGGACAATAAAGGGATGACTGTGACACAAAATTTTGAATATTGTTGAGAAACCCTACTAAGGATGTGTTTGTTAGAATTCAACATGCTCTAATACCATGTTGAGATTATGGATACATAGGGTCCTTGAAGCTACAGTCTTCAATGGAGGACCTTTGCTAGGAAATATAATCAACCACATAGAAAGTGTTGCAACTAGGCATGCATAATATAGATTCTATATTAATGATATGATATGTTACAAATGAACAAGTTGCCTAATTATATTGGCAAAAAATATAAACCTAAGATGCATGAGATGTCATGTTTCATGATCTAACAACATGTCATCCCTATCTTGGAAATTATTAAATGTTGAGATAAGTTCTAGAAGGACAACTCATCTTCTAGAAGTAATCTTATCTCCTATGAACAAGGAAGGGGACATTACCCCATTATTAAATGATTTATTAAAATGCAACCTAGGACCAAATGATACATGACCTAAGTTAACTTATGCTAGTGTAATAATTAATTTAATTACACTAACACCCGCCATAAGTTCAACTTAGGGAGGAAAATGCAATGATTATGTAGAGATGATTGATGATGGACCCCAACTACAAGGCCATGTCAGGTACCATGTACATGATAAAGATGCAAAAAATATCTCACAACCAAAGAAAAGAGGAAAACTAAATGGGAACAAAACCCATCTCCAAAAAAGGAGATGTACATGCAAAAAATGTGAGATAGGATGGGAAGTACAGAGGACTCCTAAATACCCCCCATAAGATACATGACCTAAGTTAACTTATGCTAGTGTAATAATTAATTTAATTACACTAACACCCCCCATAAGTTCAACTTAGGGAGGAAAATGCAATGATTATGTAGAGATGATCGATGATGGGCCCCAACTACAAGGCCATGTTAGGTACCCATGTACATGATAAAGATGCAAAAAACCTCTCACAACCAAAGAAAAGGGGAAAACTCAATGGGAACAAAACCCATCTCCAAAAAGGAGATGTACATGCAAAAAATGTGAGATAGGATGGGAAGTATGGAGGACTCCCAAATACCCCCCAAGGACACCATCTGTCACATGGATACAATACATTAGCCTGTCCATAGGGAGGAAATAGAGAGACTATATAACACCCCCAAAAGATGATATCACCTTCAAAAATGGTAAGTTTCTGAAGACATAATAGGATCCAATCTCAACAAACAACTTGTATCCCTTTCGGAAGAAATAGAACCAAGTGCAAGTGAAATCATGCTTCCCATTCTAGATAGGAATTGAAGGAAGGAAGGATGAAGGTGGGATAAAGTTGCCACAATCAATGAAGAGGGAAAAAAATTGAGATGATGTCGAAACTAATGCTAAACAATATCCAAAGAAAGTGATATGATGGATACTTTATCGCCCCATTGAATGAAGTGTCCTCAAAACCACTGAAAGAAGTTTAAAGCAACAAATGTGTCCAAACCACAAGTCTCCCACTAGGAAGAATCAAATCCAATGGTGGATGCTGAAGAAACCTCAAATCTTGAATGGAATGACAAGGAAGAAGTATTGTACATGAAATCTCTGAAGAGAGACCAAGTGCCTCCAAGATGTCTCTAGATTCCTAATCAAGGTTGAGACAAAGGGATGAGGAAACTCAAGAGAAATCTCCAAAGTGTGATATGAATATCTAGGAGTGATATCCCCTCAAGAATGTCCTCCAAACCTATAGAAGTAGCCAAGTAAATGATTCCTAAAATGAAGCCATCCTCTAATGTCAAGTCTAGAAAACTTAAGGGGTCCTGATGAATGATGATAGTAGAAGCCCCAATCAATGAATATAGACAAGGAATCATTGATTTTGAAGGGATACCAATAGTCTCTGTGGAGAAGAAGTGCCTAAAGGAGCCTTGTCAACCTCTTCAAAAGATTCATGGCAATCAACTTCGTGCACAAAAATATCATCATGGGATACTTAATCTAAGGAATGACATTTTGAATCATGACCATGAAGGAATGGTGGAGTATCTAAATCTCCATAGATCTCCCAAATCATAGCCCAAAGGATATGAGGACAGTCACAGTGATCAATAGCATTCAAAACATCACAATCAACTTGCATAGCAATGATCTCCAAAATAGATTATCTACTACAACTCCAAGAAAACTCATGAATACCATCACTTGGATGAGGAACTATACCATATAAATGAGGCAACAATTCAAGTGTTTGGAGATGGTGTATGATCCCATCCTTTCATTTCTTATAGTTTCCCTTGTGCAACATAACCAATGAAAGAGTATCTGCAAGCCCCATAATGAACTTTCTCCCAAAAAAAAAGATAAATGATCTTCAACAACAAAGACTTCCAAGGATGATGTGCAACTGAAGTGATGTTACCTAGATCAAGAAATATTTTCCCAAGCTTCAAGATATCCAAGTTATTGAATAAATGCACCAAACTGAACAAATCAATGCAAGAGTACCTATAGCTGAAACTGATCAAGGGGTCTAGACTGATGAAAAAAGCTCTGAAACTACTTCCTGATGCCAATAGAATCACCAAAATCCAATGAAGGGTTGTGAAGATATGAGCCTTTGAGTCTAGATTATGGCTTTGTTTTAAGTTGATTGTAGAATTTTCTACAAGAAAAATTTCATAGAACTAATGTAATCACTAGAAAGTGCTCGAAATTCCCTTTTTGATGATATCATTTTTCTTGATTTTCAATACCCTAGTGAAAATTTATAATAAAATGAAAAAAAGAGCCTAAAGAAGGCACCTTACAGGCTAAATAGTGTCAAAAAATTGGCCCCTGGGCACTAGTAGGTGGTTGTTGATATGATTGATCTGTGATAGAAGGAAAACAAAAAAAGATGCCACCAAAGGAGTGGTGGCAAAGTGTACTTGAGGGCCTGAGTGACAAGATAGGGAGGGACCGCTTCCTATAGTAGAATCCCCAGTTCTAGGATTGAACCTAGCTTTGATACCATGTTAGAATTCAACATGCTCTGATACCATGCTAAATTCAACATGCTCTGATACCATGCTAAATTCAACATGCTCTGATACCATGTTGAGATTATGGATACATAGGGTCCCTGAAGCTATAGTCTTCAATGGAGGACCTTCGCCAGGAAAGATAATCAATCACACATAAAATTTTACAACTAGGCATGCATAATAGAGATTTTATATTATTGATATGATATGTTACAAATGAAAAAGTTTCCTGATTATATAGGAAAAAAGAGAAAACCTAAGATGCATGAGATGTTGCCATGTGTCATGATCTAACAACATGTGACAACATGTGAACCGTATCTAGGAAAATATTAAATGGTTAGATAAGTTCTAGAAGCACAACTCATCTTCTAGAAGGAATCATATCTGCTACAAACAAGAAAGAAGACATTATCCCATTATTTTAGTATGATTAAAAACACAATTATTCACAAGATTGTAATAGGTTTTACACTGGATAATAAAAGTACTAGATGGTTGTGGTTTGGTGGATGTAGCCCAGATTGGGTGAACCACGTTAAATTCTTTGTGTTATGATTTATTTTGTTTGTGTTTTAGTTTCTCTGATTATTAATTAAAATATGCATTTAATTGTTAGATATCTACCATCTCTGACCCTAACAATATGACCTAAGTTAACTTATCCTAGTGTAATAATTAATTTAATTACACTAACAATATATGCGAATGAATTGGATCACGATAAATATGCTCAAAATAAATGACTCTCAACCCTATTTAGTACTAGTATAAATCTATTAACAGCTCTGAAAAGACCACAATTGCATTTGTGTATTTTCTCTAAATTTTGAAGGTACAAATCCCTCAAATGATATGCAAAGAATCTAATTGAACTAAATAAACATGGGTATGCTTTTAACCAGAAAGCAAGAAAGGTAACAAATGGTAGTTCATAGATATTAGACTAACACGAATGCATAAACAATAGTCATAAATGATCAACACAAAGATTGAAAAGTTCTATGACTATTTCATGAAGGAAAAAGATCATACTATAATAAATGGACATTATAATGCTTCTCTCACAAAGAAGGCATAACCCTATTACATGCATAACACAAAGATTAGCGTACTAAGCATCTCATTAAATTTACAACTCAAAGATTATGAACTATTACAACATGAAATAAATGATCAAATCTCTCTCCAAAACACCACAAAGTGTATATATAGAGAGGCCATAGCTCTTTCTCCATTTTCAAATATATAGAAAAACAAACCACACCAAACGGTTGGTAAAGTCGTTACTAAATTAGGTGGTCTTCTTGTTTTCCCATCGTCTTCTCAAAAATTGCTAAGGATTGGTTGAAATAATTAGTCTAGAAAATGAAAGGGTATTGGGTAGGAAAACTAATATTTATCTCACCAATTAGTCATTAAATGACCTTTCACACATTCAAATTATTAATGCAACTTCAAGGAGACATCATCTAATAGCATGTGTATGCTACTTGTTTGGAAATGTAATTTAAAGCTGGTTTAAATCAGCCATTAATTCGAACTAAGTTTCCATCTCAATAAATCTTAGGATAAAGTGCCAATGTCTAACCAACCTTCTATAAATTTAGCTAGTATCACCATTCTTCATCATTCAGAAGCATCCAATGTGGCAAGAAGTCAGAGTGATAATGATTAAATTGCAAATGATTTTATTGTCTTAGAGGAGATTAAATGCAAACTGTTGTTTCTAGGAATCTATCAGATTAGTTGAAGGTGGTCTTTGTGAGACAAAGTGAGGTGGAAGAAGAGGTTATTCATAGTATTCTAGGTGAATAATTTCTGAGCGAAGCACATGTACACAATACTACAATGCTAGATTGTTTCATGTACATGGTCATCAGGACCTTTGTTGTCATGACTAGGGTGTGAAAGCATTAGAACGTCTGGTGACTCCTAATTCCATCATCATGTCAATGTAGCTATCACTTGTCTCAATCACTATCCTCAAGATGGATTGATAGGTGATACAATTTATATAGCATCAATGCTTCAAAATTAGACTATGGAGGAAGTGGTTGCTCTTCTTCATGCGAGAATTGTGAGGAATGATATATAAATCTGTTATCCCCTGCTTAGGTGGAATGCCTCTAGATTATGATTGAGGGCATCTAATTCCTAATATTTTCCTTGTCTTTCTAAACAAGAATGTCTTCTTTTGTCTTTTTTCATTGATATGAACTTTTTGTAGTTGATCTAAACAATTTTGTAGTGTCGATGCAATGAAAAATGTACATATATATAATAAATATCATTTTAATATCTCTATACTATGTATGCATTGCTTTTTTTACTCTTTTTCATATCATATCTAAAAATTATGGTTTCTTTTACTACATAATGCACTAGTTTTATGAATCAACACATGCTCATTATATTAATTACAAAAAATAATTTTGGGAAGCAAAATGGGTAGTTCGTGTAACTTAATAAAACATCACCTAGGTTCCAAATAGTTAAAAGAATATTGCCTACTGATATAACTTGCAGGGTAAGTTACTAGGTAACTTTTGACATATGACAACTCATCATGTAGGTCATTCACATACATAAATCCCCTTTCAAAGAAATAGTGGGTTAGGATGAAGTCATAAAATGTTGCCTTGTTCAAAGAAGAGTGATACAAGTGATAAAGCGGGAAGTTAAAGAAACCAATGAAAACCTTGCCTAAGTTCAAGACGTACAACAAAACATTGCCTAAACATGAATTTAGATAAAATGACTAAGGCATAATGTAATGTCCCCTTTTCAATCTTGACATTTTCAGTGACCGTTAGCCTTTCCTTGGGAACCCGGAGGCTAGTCGGAAGTTAAAATTAGGGTTTCCTAATTTTGAGGAGGTCTTTGCTCAGGGATGATAGTTTTAATGGCGGATTCCTTCTGGGTTTTCAGAGGGCTTCGCAGTGATATGCTCGTCTCAGCATTCAGAGTATTTTTTGGGAATTTACTATTTTTAGTAAATTCTATTTTTGGCAGTTTCCAGATGAGCACAGGTTGGTTGACTTCCGGTTTCAGATATGATCAGTTGACTTCATCAGTTTTGGCTTCAAGGCATTCTCGGAGAAATAAGTTAAGTCTTTCCAATTAAAGTCACGTTTTAATTATTATATTTCAACGTTGACCTTGGCACTAGAATTAATGACTTAACGTTGTGTTAAAAAGTGGTCATTAAGGGTGGCGCCCTCTTTAAAAAGAATATTATAATTATTGCAAAGTCAAAGCAGGGTATGATGGGCGCATTTATCAAAGAATGGTGTTTTAATTAAAATATCATTTATTAAAGTATTGAAGGAGAAAGTACGCCAAAACTTGAAGAGGATGAGTTTGACCTAAAAGCTGATTTTAGGGTTGTGCAAAGTCAATTGAAAGTTATAAAGAGGAGTCTTGGTGAATGATTTGGATCATCTTGGAAAATACACCGTTATGCTGCCGGATTGAATCTGGATCACTTCGAGGGATGAAGACCTCCTAACCATTGGGCATCTCTTCTCGTTTGTAAGACAACGACTAGTGATGAATTTAGTCTAGTTGTGAATTCATTGTATTCCGTGCATTTAAATCTGCATTCGTATTGTTAGTTTCAGATCTTGCATGTTAGAGGTTCTCTGTTTTTGGCGCATTAGCTACAGCAGATCTAGTATTTCATTCATATCTCCAAAAATACAAAATATTGCATTGTGGGTAGTGGATAGTTCTATTCCTTTGGCTTGGGCGCCATTGTGTGACAAGTTGCAGAATTTTTATTGATGTATTTAATTTTTAAAGTGAAGTCGAATCTGTCAGCAGGGCCGTACCATTCTCAAGGTCTTGGGATTTGTGCATTTAATATAAGTGGCATTTAAAGTCTGTTTTGAGTTTCTAGTTTGAGCGCCTTATTGTTAAAGGTGTTTTGCATTAAATATCTAGTCATTTGGATCAGTTTCTAGGAAGATCTGATCAATTACATAAATCTGTGTTGCTGGTTTATGAAGAAAAAATACAGTATTGTTATAACAGCGTACAGGGATCTGCTCTTTTGCTCTTGGATGGTTGTTGGGACTCTTAAAGGCTTCACGGAGACATCATTGAAGATTGCACAGATTAAAAGAGGTTGGATCCGTTCCTTTCATGCAAATTAAGCTTATTCTTGGCAATCATTGAATGCTTCAATATTATTGCAATATTCTTAAAGGCTGATTTGTAATTTGTAGCAAGTAATCATCTTTTAAATTGTATACTGGCAGTAGTACTGTCGGTCCTAGATTCTTGCTCAGTCAGATTGTAATGTTCTCTCTTTCAGCATTTTGATATTGTATGTAATCCATATCCGCCCTATGGTCGCTACTTTCCCGTCTTGGGTCAGCAAGCACATTCTGGGTGTTGAGGGTTTTCAGTTTTCGGCAATTTCCTTCAAGCAGTAGTTTTTGTATTCAGCATTTTCTTTCAAGCAGTAGTTCTGTATTTACTCCGTCATATGGTCGCCCCTCACTCCGCATCGGATTGGGTAGCACATACTTGACGTTGAGTTCCTTTCTGCAAATAGATTAGAAGACCCTCTGACCAATGCTCACCCTCAGCGGTGCCATTCTGGTTAGGGTTGCTTTCTTGCACGTTTCGGTTTATCCATCTAACCTTAACGGGTGCATGTTTGTAATTTGTAATCTGAATCATTGAAAAACAAAAAATTTTGGCTCGGTATATTTCAGTGGTATCAGAGCCATCATCCTGCCATCCTGTGAAATCAGCCTTCTATGAGTGACAGAGAACAGAGGTATTTGGCAAGAGTATACAAGAGAGGTACAGTTCAGACTCAGTTGCATCAAGCCCCAGAAGGTCACACAGCTTCCGAGGTTTTGAGGGCTAATTGGGAGCCTTCGCAAGAAACAGAAATGGGGGATAACGAAAGAAGTTCTGGCAACAGAGGTGACAATGGGAAGGGTATAGACAATTCAGCCAATTTGGGGCAAGGACTCGATAAGAAGATGGATGCCATGATGGATATGTTTTCTCTCCTGTTGGGGAGATTGGGTCCCAATATTCCACAACCCAACACAGGGCATACCGGGGAGCACAGTGCTTCCAACCCGCACAATGGTCATGTTGCCCAACCTGCAGTGAGCAACACTTACATTTCTGCTAGACCATTCAAACCCACGTTTCTGACACCAGCAATCCCACAGCCTGATCCTGAAGAAAATATTTCACCCTTGGAGAGGGTGAGGATAGGCCGAACAGAGTATGACACTCTTTCTGATGAAGTAAAACTTGAGATGTCCTTCAATGATTACATGGAGTATCGGAGGAAGGATAGAGGCCAAGGTAGGAACTATGATCAAAGAAGAACCCCAGCACAAGGAGATTGGAATCAAGCTCTCAACAAGGTTACGCTTGCCCATTTTGATGGAAGCGATAATAATTCTGCTCGAGCCTGGTTACAAAAACTAGACAACTACTTGGCACTTAGGCCAATGGCTGAAGAAGAAGCGATTAGATTCGCTACGCTACACCTAGATGGGGTGGCGCATGAATGGTGGTACCATGGCCTAGTCACCTTAGGTCATGGGTCTATCACTAGATACGATGAATTCTCCAATAGATTCATTGAAAGGTTCGAGAAGAAGGACCCAGAAGTGCACTTTAGGGAGTTGGCACAGTTGAGACAATATGGCACTGTGGATGCCTACATAGCTGAGTTTCAAAGACTTTCAGTTATGGTCACTGGAATCACAGAGAGAAGGTTAGTAATCCTATTCACTGAAGGATTGATGGAGCCAATCAAGGGTTGGATCAAAGCTTTTGATCCACCGTCCCTACAAGAAGCAATGAAAAAAGCTAGAAACATGGAGTGGGCTGCTCCCAAAGCAAAGTTCCATCCCAAACCAGCTTTTCACAAAGGAGACAGAGGGAAAAAGTTTCATCAGAAGCCTCATCATAAGGAGTTTAAACCTCAGAAACCTCCTGGCTCAAGATTGGATCCAGAGACTATCAATGAACTCCGTAGGAAAGGTTTATGTTTCCGTTGTTGGGAAAAATGGTCACAAGATCATGTGTGCCCCAAGGGAGCTAAGATTCATCAAATTGAGTTCTATACAGCTGATGAAAGCAATTCTGATTTTTCTGATCAGCAAGCTGACTTTGAGGACAGCGATGAAGAAAATACTCCAGAAGAGTCTGAAGGTGAAAAAGAAAGTGGTGGTACATTGGCTCAGCTTTCGAGCTTCCAAAAGAATGAGTCCTTTAAAGTTCGGGGAATGATCAAAGGGCAACGTATTGTTGCTTTGATTGACACTGGTGCAACACATAACTTCATAGACGAAGTTGTGGTGGCAAAGAAAGGATTGCAAACAGAAGACTTTGAAGGGTTCAGAGTTATGGTTGCGGATGGGTTTCACATCTCATGCACCAAGAGGATTCCGAACATGTCAATGCAATTGGGCAATTACGAAGTCAAGGATGACTTCTATGTGGTCAGTATTGGAGATACGGATGCTGTCCTTGGCATTCAATGGCTGCGATCTCTTGGAGAGATCTCTCTAAATCTGCAAACTATGGAGTTGAAGTTTCAATCCGATGGGAAGAAGGTGGTGTTGAGAGGTATGTCAAATGGTGGTCCTCGGATTGTATCATTCAAGAGGATGGCGAAGTTGATACGTCATGATCAAGTGGAATGGGCTGCTGAGTGCATGATTCTTCCAGCAAGTCCAGCTGAAACTAAAGTAGAGCATCCTCCTGATATCCAATCTTTACTCACCAAAAAGAGTAAAGTGTTTGCTGATTTACCTCCTGGACCTCCCCCTGATCGAGGTTCAGAACACATAATAGAGCTCAAGGAAGGAGCTAAACCGGTGATCACAACTCCATACCGGTATCCGAAGAGGCAAAAGGATGAGATTGAGAAGAATATCCGAGAACTTTTGGAGATGGGTTTCATACGCCCAAGCAAGAGCCCCTTTGCTTCTGCAGTGGTTCTTGTAAAGAAGAAGGATGGTACCATGCGCATGTGCGTGGACTATCGTGCTTTGAACCAAAGCACTATCAAGAATAGATACCCCATTCCCAGAATAGATGAGCTCATTGATGAGCTACATGGGGCTAAGTTCTTCTCAAAGATTGATCTAAGATCCGGTTACCATCAGATAAGGATGAGGGGATCAGATGTGGAAAAGACAGCTTTCAGATGTCACTATGGCCACTTCGAATTCTTAGTCATGCCATTTGGTTTGACTAATGCACCGGCCACCTTTCAGTCTTGCATGAACCGTGTGTTTCAGAATCAGTTAAGGCGGTTTGTGCTGATATTTTTTGACGACATTCTGATCTACAGCAAGACTTGGGAAGATCACCTCAAGCACTTGGAGGAAGTGCTTAGTATCATGGAATCTGAGAGTTTGTTCGCAAAGGCTTCCAAATGTGAATTTGGAATGGTGGAGTTATTATACCTTGGCCACATAATCAGTGCTGAGGGAGTAAAGGTGGATCCGGAGAAGATCAAAGCCGTGGTTGATTGGCCACCACCTGAAAGTTTGACTCAGTTGAAAGGTTTTTTGGGCCTTTGTGGTTTCTATCGGAGGTTTGTTAAGGGGTATTCTCAGAATGCGGCTCCCCTTACTGATCTCACCAAAAAGGGAGCCTTTGTTTGGTCAGAAAAGGCTCAAGTTGTGTTTGAAAAATTTAAGAAGATCATGAGCTCGTGCCCAGTTTTGGCTATCCCTGATTTCTCTAAGCCATTCGAGCTGCAGTGTGATGCATCGGGTGAAGGAGTTGGTGCTGTCCTGATGCAAGACAAACACCCTATTGTGTTTGAAAGCCGGAAATTAAGGGGTGTGGAAAGGTCATATTCAATTTATGACAAAGAAATGCTTGCCATTATGCATGCATTAGCCAAGTTCCGACAGTACTTGGTGGGGAATAAGTTCGTGGTTAAAACAGACCACAATAGCCTCAAGCATTTTATGCACCAGAAGGATTTAAATGAGAGGCAACAGAAATGGGTAAGTAAGCTTCAAGCTTACGACTTTGACATTGAATACGTCAAAGGAAAAAATAATGTAGTGGCCGATGCTCTATCCAGAAGGCCTCATCTTAGCTCATTGTGTGAGCTTACTGCAGACTGGAGAGACATGTTGCTGGCTGATTATGCAAAAAATCAGTTTGCAACCAGCATTCTGGAAGGTACTTTCCATGATGAAAAGTACCAAGTGGTTGAGGGTTTGATTCAGTATAAGGGTAGAATCTTTCTGGTAGCCGATTCTAAGCTCAAGAAGAAGATTCTCTTGAATTTTCATGACATTCCAGTTGCTGGTCACCAAGGGTTTTTCAAGACCTATAGGCAGATCCGAGAAAGGTTTTCTTGGAAAGGTTTGAAGAAGGAGGTTCAACGTTACATTCAGGAATGTCCTGTTTGCCAAGCAAATAAAAATGAGCACACCTTACCAGCCGGTTTGCTGCAACCACTTCCAATTCCCAATCAAAAATGGGAAAGCATTTCAATGGATTTCATCACTGGGTTGCCCAAGGCCCAAGGGAAGGATTGCATTTATGTGGTAGTTGACAGACTCACCAAGTTTGCTCATTTCTTTGCCATTACCAGCACTTTTTCTGCAGCCCAAGTTGCAGATTTGTTTTTTCGAGAAGTGTTTAGACTTCATGGTTTGCCTAAGAATATTGTAAGTGATAGGGACAGTAAGTTCCTAAGTACCTTTTGGCAGGAAATTTTTAGAATGAGTGGTACTGTGCTCACCCCAAGCACGAGTTATCACCCCCAAACTGACGGGCAAACAGAAGTGGTGAACAAGTGGCTAGAAGGCTACTTGAGAAACTATGTGTCAGAACAGCAGAAAGCTTGGGTTAAGTGGCTGCATATAGGCGAGTACTGTTACAATTCTACCTTCCATATGTCAATCAAAATGTCTCCTTTCTTGGCACTTTATGGATATGAAGCACCCAGCTTTGCAGATTTGGTGTTTGGTGACAGCAAAGCACCATTAGCCAAGGATTTGTTGCAGCATAGTCAGGACATAATGAGATCCTTGAAGGATAATTTGCAGACTGCACAAAATCAGCAGAAGCTATATGCTGATCAGAAGCGTATTGAGCGTTCTTTTGAGGTTGGGGATATGGTCTATCTCCGTTTACAACCTTACAGACAGTCAACTCTCAAGAAGAGTGGAGCTGAGAAGCTCAAACCTCGATTCTATGGGCCGTTTAGGGTCATCAGAAAGGTTGGGGCTGTTGCTTATGAGTTGGAGCTACCTTCAGATAGCAGAGTGCATAACGTCTTCCACGTGTCTCGCCTCAAGAAGGCACTTGGACACAATGTGGTTGCTTCTTCTCAGTTGCCACCGTTGGACGAAGAAGGACAGTTGGTTCTGGTTCCTGAGTTGGTGCTTGACTTCAGAGAACGTTCCTTGAGGAATCGGACTATTAGAGAATGTTTGGTAAAATGGAAGAACCTGCCGATGGAGGATGCAACTTGGGAAAGTGATGAGATAATGCAGCATCCTAGTTTGCAATTGCTTGAGGACAAGCAATCTTGGGGAGGGCGGACTGTAATGTCCCCTTTTCAATCTTGACATTCTCAGTGACCGTTAGCCTTTCCTTGGGAACTCGGAGGCTAGTCGGAAGTTAAAATTAGGGTTTCCTAATTTTGAGGAGGTCTTTGCTCAGGGATGATAGTTTTAATGGCGGATTCCTTCTGGGTTTTCAGAGGGCTTCGCAGTGATATGCTCGTCTCAGCATTCAGAGTATTTTTTGGGAATTTACTATTTTTAGTAAATTCTATTTTTGGCAGTTTCCAGATGAGCACAGGTTGGTTGACTTCCGGTTTCAGATATGATCAGTTGACTTCATCAGTTTTGGCTTCAAGGCATTCTCGGAGAAATAAGTTAAGTCTTTCCAATTAAAGTCACGTTTTAATTATTATATTTCAACGTTGACCTTGGCACTAGAATTAATGACTTAACGTTGTGTTAAAAAGTGGTCATTAAGGGTGGCGCCCTCTTTAAAAAGAATATTATAATTATTGCAAAGTCAAAGCAGGGTATGATGGGCGCATTTATCAAAGAATGGTGTTTTAATTAAAATATCATTTATTAAAGTATTGAAGGAGAAAGTACGCCAAAACTTGAAGAGGATGAGTTTGACCTAAAAGCTGATTTTAGGGTTGTGCAAAGTCAATTGAAAGTTATAAAGAGGAGTCTTGGTGAATGATTTGGATCATCTTGGAAAATACACCGTTATGCTGCCGGATTGAATCTGGATCACTTCGAGGGATGAAGACCTCCTAACCATTGGGCATCTCTTCTCGTTTGTAAGACAACGACTAGTGATGAATTTAGTCTAGTTGTGAATTCATTGTATTCCGTGCATTTAAATCTGCATTCGTATTGTTAGTTTCAGATCTTGCATGTTAGAGGTTCTCTGTTTTGGCGCATTAGCTACAGCAGATCTAGTATTTCATTCATATCTCCAAAAATACAAAATATTGCATTGTGGGTAGTGGATAGTTCTATTCCTTTGGCTTGGGCGCCATTGTGTGACAAGTTGCAGAATTTTTATTGATGTATTTAATTTTTAAAGTGAAGTCGAATCTGTCAGCAGGGCCGTACCATTCTCAAGGTCTTGGGATTTGTGCATTTAATATAAGTGGCATTTAAAGTCTGTTTTGAGTTTCTAGTTTGAGCGCCTTATTGTTAAAGGTGTTTTGCATTAAATATCTAGTCATTTGGATCAGTTTCTAGGAAGATCTGATCATTTACATAAATCTGTGTTGCTGGTTTATGAAGAAAAAATACAGTATTGTTATAACAGCGTACAGGGATCTGCTCTTTTGCTCTTGGATGGTTGTTGGGACTCTTAAAGGCTTCACGGAGACATCATTGAAGATTGCACAGATTAAAAGAGGTTGGATCCGTTCCTTTCATGCAAATTAAGCTTATTCTTGGCAATCATTGAATGCTTCAATATTATTGCAATATTCTTAAAGGCTGATTTGTAATTTGGTAGCAAGTAATCATCTTTTAAATTGTATACTGGCAGTAGTACTGTCGGTCCTCGATTCTTGCTCAGTCAGATTGTAATGTTCTCTCTTTCAGCATTTTGATATTGTATGTAATCCATATCCGCCCTATGGTCGCTACTTTCCCGTCTTGGGTCAGCAAGCACATTCTGGGTGTTGAGGGTTTTCAGTTTTCGGCAATTTCCTTCAAGCAGTAGTTTTTGTATTCAGCATTTTCTTTCAAGCAGTAGTTCTGTATTTACTCCGTCATATGGTCGCCCCTCACTCCGCATCGGATTGGGTAGCACATACTTGACGTTGAGTTCCTTTCTGCAAATAGATTAGAAGACCCTCTGACCAATGCTCACCCTCAGCGGTGCCATTCTGGTTAGGGTTGCTTTCTTGCACGTTTCGGTTTATCCATCTAACCTTAACGGGTGCATGTTTGTAATTTGTAATCTGAATCATTGAAAAACAAAAAATTTTGGCTCGGTATATTTCACATAAGGAAAAAAGAAAGGGATCATTATATTTTATGAGTAATAGGATGGAAATAAATTTCTTGCCTCTATGAAACACCATCATGTTGAAAGAATTAATTTCCCTCAACTCATAGTTTCCTCTTTCAAAAAAATGCAACAATTGTAACCTTCTCCAATCAAGAACAACCTTGTGAATACCACTAAATAATTTAAGATTTTCTCCACCATTGACCATGCTATTGCATGACAACCACAAAAAATTAGCCACCAAATTTCCCAACACTACATCCTTCATTTTTCAGCCAATTGGTGATATAACAAACTCATACTACAACAAAAGAAACCATGGTATTTCCATACCTACTAACCTCCTTGAGTGAATTGAGGAAAAAATAGAGAACTTCCAATTCATCATGGATGAAAAATATTCTTACTAAGTTGATCTAGATAAGGAAACTTCTCATGTGCATCAGATTGAAAAAAAAAATCTCTAGCACAAAATAAAATAAAGTTGAGAAATGAGCTGATCATAAGCCTAGAGAACTTTTCTACTCAAGACCATCACAAAATGCATTATGGGCCCAATTGAAACACTCAAAATACTACCTACACTAGAAGAATCTACACCTTGATCAGAAAGGAAAGTCACACAATCAATTTTGCACACCTATGGAACAACATGAAGCTAGCATACCATGAGATTCACTCAAGCTAATGTAAAATTCAATCGCACAAATATTTAAGTCATGAAATATTTATTTCAAAGAGTTACACTCCTCAAATTGTCTCTTATTTTTAAGATAATCTTAGAAATTTGTTATGGCACATGTTCTATAAAAATTAGACATGTGTCACACATCTTCTTCCAAGCTCAACTCACCAACATCACTCTCAAATGATCCACTTGAAGTGAATTGTCAACAAAAAAGATAACATATTGTACACCAAAGAAGGAGGTTCGCATATGCATGTAGGTGATCACCCAAATCATAATATTCAAGTGTAATAAATTCACTAGGTACAACAATATATATTTCTACATTTAATCTTCATATATAAAGTTGTTCCTAATTTATCCATAAAAACTATCATCAACCACTTGAAAATTATAAATAGAAACAAAGGAAGGAAAAATATCAAATAAGAAGGAAACTCCTTGTTCACCACTTGAACACTTTTGAGGAAGATGAGCAAGACTCAGAGGAAAAAGAAAAGGTGGGTTCTCACTTCAAGATTAAAATCAAAGGTGTTCAAGTAGAGATTCAGGAAGAAAAGAATAGAAAGCCTATTGCCAAGAAGAGGAATACTGCCTCTAAGAGGAACAAATCTGCTCAAGAGGAGGAGCATGAAGGAGAAGGGAAGAAAGATAGTATCCCTATGCCCAAAAGCAGAAGAGTTACAAGAACATCGAGGAAACATAATGAGCCTCCTAAGGGAGAAGAGGGTACAGGACCATAGTTGATAGATGTTGAGAGTTCTGGGGAGAAGAAAAAAATCTATACCAAGAAAGCTAGAAATCAATATCCTAAAGAAATTCTAGTGAAAGAATATGCCCCTAAAGTTGCCTCTGCTATGCACCAACAAGAAGAAACTTTTTCCCCTCGTTCAACTCAAGAATTGCATAATGAGGAAAGGGAATCAACAAAATTTGTTGGTGAGGATATCCATCAAGGTGAGGAGACAAAGGAATTCAATGTTGTGGATATTTACAGTGCAAAGTTAGAGATTGGAAATTTCCTATAGTCTTCTTTGGTGTCCTATGAAGACTCACCTAGTGGTGATGAAGGAGAGAAAACTAGGGAGAAAGAAGAAGCACATTAGAGAATTCCTTCTGCAATCCAGGTGGTAACAAAGACACTTGATCAAGAAGAGAATCAAAATACAGACGAGGACAAGAAGGAAGATGAGAGGGAAGACAAAAGTGAAAAAGTCCCTATAGTGCAAGATTTGAATGTTGACTCCTCCATGGATCAACCAAAAAAGGAGAAGCAATATTTCCAATATTCAGATGTCTCTACTCTTGGTTCGCTCAGTGAGAAATTGAAGAGAAAGTAGATAGTTGTGGATGATACCCCTCCCAACTGGAATGAACTATTAGCCAATATTGGAAAGGGAAAAGTGAAGAAGAAGGCTAGGGTAATTTCTAAAATCACTAGAGATGAGGTAGATAACAAGGTAATTCATATTGCTACTCCTAAAATAAATAAATAAAGTATGAGATAGTTCCTCGAGATTACACCATTCAGATAATAAACTTGGGGCCAACAAGCAAAGATCTGGAGAAAGATGAGTTACAAGAGTCCTCTTAGGCCATTCTAAGGAGATTGGATAAATAAATAGAGGAGAAGGAAAGGTTGCACAAATAATTGAATAATGTGTATAGATATGTGAAGCATCTAATGAAGCCTCTGCAAGTTGTGGGAAGTGAAGGAGTGGCCCTTGAAGGATTGTTTCCTAAAGAGGCATTCAGTGAGCTTGAGAAGATGAAGGCTTCCCCAAAGGATACCCATGAATGGTTGCAAGGAGTAGGACATTGAGGAGATAACATGATCGAGGACATCTTGTCAACTTGTGGAGATGCACATAGTTCATTTGAGTGACTTCAAATTTTGTTGGGGTAGGACAAAACTAATGTAGACCTTCTCTTGCATAAAACAAACACCATCATGGATCATACTGAAGAAAGATTAGCGAGTGATGGAATCTTTCCCTCCTCAAAAGTTTGAGAACCTTGGGAGTGGTATGAGTCACTATGGATTAAGCACAAAGTTTTGAAGAGAATCCACAAGCAGGGACAACAGGTAGGAAATGCATTGAATGACATTTATAGTAAATGTATTTCATTCTTTCAGATAATGATTGGGAGGAAGAATTTTGCACTGAAGCATTTGACCCTAGAGAAATTAAGGAAGTGGTGGCATGAAGTTTATGCCCTAATTGATGGTGGTCCAATCACAACCCACCATTTAGATGATGCATCCACCTATATTGTTGCCATGGAGAAATATTAGGATCTAAAGGTGGAATGGGATAAGGTCATCAAAGAATCAAGGGAGGAGATTAAATTCATTGAGATAAGGTTTAAAGTGTTATTTACTCCACCATTGGGTGACTTAGAGAATGTTTTTCTTAAGGTGCAAGATAAATTAGATCAAGATAAGGAGAAGTGGCTAGCTAATTAATGATTGCATCAAAATTTGTGCTTCCCATTATCTCTCCTTTTGTTTCCTACATGTATTGGACCGGGCTACATTGGAGAACCTAGGCCGACCTAGAAGAGTTGTAAGCATTTAACTAAACATTTTATTTTATTTTAGGAAATTTCTAGGTCAACTTGTTTGTGGCCAATTATCTTTGTAACCCTAATTGCGATAACATATCATGAATCTCTATAAGTATGGAATTTTTCCTCATTTTTAAGAGGTATTTAGAAGAGAGTTATACTTGTAATCAAGTGATAGAGTGAAGGTTAGAGCTAGGAGTTAATTTCTGAAGCAAGGGAAATACCAAAAATTACTAGAATTGTTGCTATTATTGGGTGATTCAATACAATTGAAGACATTGTTCTTTGGTGATCTCTCTTGTGTTGACTTATCTTGCATATTTCTTGTTATTCTATCTTCAAATATTGCTTAAAACTATTTGGTATATGGGTATGTGCAGCATCATCAAGTAAAAAATAGGCCCTTAAGTGGCAAAAAATTTAGAAAAATCAGTGTTAGGCAACTTGACATAAAAATTTGAATAAGCTATCTATATTATTTCAAAAATATGTAAGAATAGAATCTATATAAAATTGAATGTAGTTTCTAAACTACTAGGTTTATTCAAAAATAAATAAAATGTATTTGGTGAAAATTTGAAATTTCAATGTAGTAGTGCCTACTTAAATTTTAGGAAAAATAAAGAAGTAGGTATGCAGCAAATACCCCTAGCCATAATAAAATGATAATATTTTTTAATATTTTATATATTATTAGAAGACTCATGTCAGGATCATGGTACATATTTTTTTGTAATTTTTCTAAATGCGTATTAAATTGTAATTCTTAATTTAACTTTAAAAACATAAAACTCATAATAAAACATAACTTGGTCAAAACTTCATGAAATTTAATTTTATTTTTTTAATCCTATTTATAAAACATGAATGTATCACATGTTTTAGTTCAAAAATGTAATCTATTTGAAAAGTTATAGATGTTTTTAATTAGCCCTGCTCGATTAGGACTTTAGTATGGTTAATAGAAAATAAATAATTATTATTTATTAATTCAAAGTAAAGAATAATTTATATTGGTGGAAATATGAGAATCTCCTTTAAAAACTCTTTTTGTTTCATCAATTTTGGGTAAAAAAAAGTTGCCAGCCACATACCCTACAAAAACCCATAATATTGCCACTTTTTGGCCCATCATGATCTTGCACATACCTATATGCTAGATTTAAGATTAGATATGATTCAATGGTGTTTATGGTTTGATGCTTGAAATTTTTGTAGCAATATTTGGTCCATAGTTTTTGCAACTCGTTGATTGTGAGTTGTAGTGTAAAGTTAGCCTGGACCTTATATTCATTTGTGTAGTTCAATTGTGAATTTTTTATTCATTTCAATTGCAAACAGGGTTTGTTTGAATGAATGTCCATGATCTAAAAATATTTAATTCCTTAGAAGATTGCACTATTCTTGTAAGATTGCAGATAAGATTTAGGTTGCGCAGGGATTAGTTTTGAGGGATTGGTCCATTTAAAGTGTTTTCCATTTGCATTATTGATCTTAGGAATATTTTTAATCTTATAAATATCTCTTAAACCATTATCTTTTGTTGTTTCTTTTGTTATTTGGGTTAGTTATAGGACTCAAACTATCAACATATTGCAAAATCTGATAGGTTTCAAGATCCAACATTTGTTTGTAAGGTCCCTTGTGATTACCAACATTTTCACATTTATCATTGAGTATTTTTTGCATTGTCACGACCTGACATTAGAGACCTTGGGGTTATTTCTTGAGGCTTACTGATAGAGATTTACCTTTCAAGAGAGATAGGATATTTGTATCTTGTTTGAGTTTTTGTTGTGTAGAAAACACCATCAACACATAATAAATTAATTCATCCATAAACCATTTATCCAACCTATCACCATCTATCTACATTATCTTAAGCTTCAAAAATTTTGGTGTATACTTTACACTTGCTTATGGTAAACATCTTGACATGGGTCATTTTCATTGATCCTATCCTAGACAATGTTATCTAAGCCATGAAGCATTGTCAAATGAATCATTCGTATATTCAAACACCTTATCTTATCACATGATAATCCTTGATATCATTTGTGTGCTTCCCATATCCATCCATCCACATACCTATCCAAGCATCCACCCATGGCATTCCATACATTTCTAGACACTAGGGGTAGATATGTACATCTTGTGTCAATAATAAATATTGATCTATATCTTCTAACTTATATGGTGATCCAAACATTGACAAAATGTAAAATAAAATTGGTCAAAGTATTTTTGATCCATAACGCAAATCACTAGCCCATGGCATATTTTGACAAGATCACATTCCTTATCAAGCTTCATCTTTCATCAAACATCAATACAAACAATCAACATCGGTTACATCGAATTTGTACTTCAATGTCATATCAAATCATTCAAAACAAATTTTGTTTCAAATCAAGCTTCAAAACCTTGATCAATCAAATTCAATCAATCCATCATCATCTCGGGATATCCTTCCCAATCCTCGTGTTGCTTAACACCATCCTTGCATTGTTGTGTATCCTCAACAATGTTATCATCAATCAAATCTAATCTTGATCCATCATCATCTCAGGATATCCTTCCCAATCCTCCTATTCCTTAACACGATCCTTGCATTGTTGTGTATCCTCAACAATGTTATCATCATCAATCCATCAATCCAATCAATCAACCCCTAGCTTGGTTTTCAATCAAAATCCAAAAAAAAAATCACTGATATCATCAAACACATCCTTATCCAAATCATCAAAATCATGCAAAAATCCAAAAACATCCAAAACATATCAAAATCCAAGAACAGGTCAAAAAGTCAAAAAAATGTAAAATACATGGTTATTTGAACTACATTGTCTTTGAGATTAAATGTAGGAAAGACTAATCTTTGATCATCCCTTGAGACAAACAAACACAAAAAAAATTAAATAACCCAAAAATAAAATAAAAAAAGCCTCGTAACATTTCAAAAACAACAAAAACATCCAAATATTTGAAAAAATTCATCTATCCCATTTCTTTTTCACCTAGAATAATCTCATCCATAATAAATCAATCATCATCTCCACCATTTTGCATAAAAAACAAAACAAACACAATAATCAACAAAAGAAAACTTCAAATGCAAAATCAAAATCAAAACAAAAACCTTTTAAATGACAAATAAAACTATTGATTATTCACAAACATGTCAATCAAGCTTATATTAATAGCCTTTTGAAAAACCTATCAACTTTCCACCATCCACTAATATGTACTAGGATGTATCCTTACTATAATGGGCATTATCTATTAACAAAACACATCCCTTTGGCTATAGGTATGAAGAACATTAGATTGTTTATGTACTTGATCTTTTCTTTTGATTTATCTTATTGCACTTATTGCAATGACCTATCATTAATGTCTAATCAATATTATTTATAGGGAAAGGAATAGGGCATTGATCATTATCTTTCGTTTTCTCTATTTTTTGGATATTCTTGTTATATAACCTTGGTCATGCTAATTTTGTTCAATGTGTAGTGAGGATGCTTTGGATATCTTGTTGACTATCACATTGGGAGATTTTTCCTTTTTTTGTTTTGGTCAGAGATGTTTGAAATGTCTGAGGTACATGCTAACAAAGTTTCATATGCTAGGGGTGAACAAGAATACTCATATCTATTTGTCGAGTCAAACTCTTTGGCACTAGATACCCACTATCCTAGTTTTCTACACCTTGATGCATCATATCTATGTGTCTGATCAAAATAAGAAAATTTATGCTCTTTACATCCCCAATCCCTAATTAAGCAATACATTATCATCATTCATTATCATATCTAATAAAGTCTCGATGACTCATAGACTTGTTGGAGTTCTACATCTTCTTGGAATCAAGGGCTGATCTCTCTCATTCTTCTATCCTCTTTCACACTAACATGCTAGCATCCATCCATCCTACATTCATAAAAAGTTAGCATACCCATCCTACATACTCATACATATCATCATAATAGGAAACATCATTCATCTCATTTGCACCATCATTATTATATAGATCTATTATTCTAACCATCCATACATCCATCTTGAACCTCTTTGTCATGAGATCGATGCTAAAATTGAACTTTTCACCCAATATCTCAAGGGGGAAGTGTATTGGTGTACTTCTTTCCATTGGGACAACAATGGTGCATCTGAAAAGTTCAAGAAATTTTTTGATCTTGGCAACATCAGTCTTTTTAACCTGTAATTTCAATTACAATTACACTTGCATAAGTTTACTTAGGTACATTTATTTCCTGAAGAGTAGGATTCATTCTTTATCTTATTGAGCTATCTTGTTGCTCAAGATAAGATTAGGTTTAGGAATCTTTGCTTTTATAAAGAAAATTATCTCTTGTAATTAATTGGTCTTTTCGAATATATCAAATTGCATGTTTTTATGCAATCTCTGCTTTTTCTATTTTTCTCCTTTGTGGAAGGTATTTTCGGTTTGCAATCAGATTCTGGAATTTAACATGGTATCGTGAGCTTCACTGATTTGGTGCCTCTCGGTTTTGGCGGTGCACCGTGGTTCGCTCGATCCCTCGAGGGTTTCAATCCTGAGTACGGATTTTACGCGCAAGCATCTCGGACTGGCGGATCGTGGGCTCTTCCTGCCGGATTCGCGGATGTTTTACCGGTCGCAGTTTATCTTTGTTTTATTGATTTTCATCACCGTTTGCCAGATCTGCGAAGGTTTCAAGCTCGGTGATTTATCTGTTAGATCTGGGGGTTGCCTGATTTTCGGAGCACATTGGGCCCAAACGGACCTCGCCGTTGGATTCGCAGCGCCCAAAAACCCCCATTTTCCCCATTTTCATATAAAATTTGTCCAGTTTGGAAAAAATTGACCGGAGAAGCAAATTTTTTTTGCTCAAGGGTCGTACGGCCCCCAGTTATAGTTTTCGAGGCTCATTTTTCGAAAAAATATCAAAAAAAATATTAAAAAAATCAAAAAAATTGAAAATGTTTTACGCAGCCAGTATAAATGGAGGCCGCCACCCGCCCGCCACCCGGCGGCCTCCCACCGGCCACCGCCGGACCACCGCCACCGGCAGATTTTCTTGCCGCGCCACCAGCCACGCGCCAGCCCCCGAGGGCTTATATCTCCAAGCCCGCGGTCATATTGGGGTCCAAGCCCCTGCGCTCAACCCTCCGCCAGTTGTTCAGCCCCAGCCCCGGTCATGTGGGTGACCGGGGGCTCCGCCGCCTGCTCCCTGCGCACCAGCCCCTGGTCTTGCATGCGACCAGGGGCCGAATTTTTTTTAGCCCCTGAGGGCTTCTGGGGGCCAAATCGCACCTTTTTGGACAACTTTCACGGAAATGGGCATATCTTGGGCATACGGCGTCCTTTTTTTGCAAACGAGATATCGTCGGAAAGCTGTTTTCGAGATCTACACATTGGTGCTGGTGAGATTTTCTGGTTTTGTATTTTTGATATCTTTTTCGGCCTCAGAAGTCAGATGTTGCCATTTTCACTCCGGGATCCATATCTTTTGACTCGCTTATCCGATTTTCGCGATTTTTGCGGCATCGGAAAGCTAGTTTCGGCCTCTATACAGATCTGAGGTCATTTACAGAAAATGTGTAACTCTTATTAGACATGCATTTATTTTTGTTTCGTGCTCTAGGTTTGCATTTTCACTCATGTTTCTGTATTTTTTTGCATCATCTCCTTATGCAATCATTGGGTATTGTAATAACGAACTGATATAAAGTTCCATTCAGGGGGGTTTCATGCATAATAATCTGATTAAAGTGTTTTTTTCACTTTGATCCCATATTCCATCTTGTTTTGATGGCAACTCACATGAGTCTATCTGGTCTCTTAGTTTCTTTTGGCCACATTTCTTGTCTTGCTTGACACATGTCAGATTCATTGGTTCACACTTCAGATTGAGAGCCTATGGTTAATGATCCAAATTGGATCCATCTCAATTTGAGGGCCATGTTTTTGTGGTTATTGTTCCAGAGTCTTTTTTTTGGTACTCCTTCCCATGGAAGAGTTTCAGTCACAGTTTGGCATCGGCATCGAGATACATGGTTTCCAGATTTTGTCATCATTATGGGTTCATCTTTTCATCATTTATACAATTCTAAGTTGATCGGTATGTGAGTTTTGAGAGTGTTTAGTGGCATCGGGGTCTTTTGTTGCTTTATCACTTGATTCCTTAGGTCAATGGTGACTCTCATACAGGTTTTTGATGGCCTCTGAAAATCATTTAACCCCTTTCTCAAGTTCTGAATGTTCCTCGCGAGTTCTTCCATTGATTCTTGACAGTTCATCCTTTGAGGGGTTTCTCTCTTTTACATTTTGTACATAGTACCTCCTCCGGAGCTTGTTAGCCGGGACTCATATTTGCATAATAATCTACTTCTCCTAAGTTACTTGGGAGGTGTAGTGTAATTAATTTATTAATTAAAACATGGATTTACTTAGGCATTATTTATTTCTAGGTTATAGGATCTTATCTTTATCTTTCGAGCTATCTTGCTGCTCAAGATAAGATTAGGTATTCTCATCTTTGCTTTTATAAAGCAAATAATCTCTTGTAATTAATTGATCTTTTCGAATATATCAAATTGCATGTTTTTATGCAATCTCTTGCTTTTTCGTTTTCCTCTTCTGTGGAAGGTATTTTCTGGTTTGCAATCAGATCTTACTTGATCTAACATGAAAGAGAATGATCTTTTAGTCCATTATTAGGCAGAGGATGATGGGTGGTATATATGCTTTGTTTTTCTTCTGAAAGGAGACCACCATGGAATAATGTGAGAGTGCCAAGGGGATATAAAAGTGGTGTGGGGATGGTATGGTTAGGTGATGATGGAAGATCATTATATGGAGATGAGGGGATAGCAGCATCTTGATGGGCGGTATCAAGAGAGGGATTAGGTGGTATGGTAGTATCTAGATTTGTGGCAATAGGTGATAAGGGCTCATGCAATGGAAGGATCAGATCTTGAATGATAAGACAATCATGAGATGGAGTGGATGGAGGACTGTGATCTTGAGTAGGACTAGATGGGACAACAGGATCTTGATGTAAGGGGATATGCTAGCATGTTTGGGATCAAGCTCTTAGCATGACTCATCTTGTGTGGGAGGCATGATAATGGAATTTTGGAGACTCCTCAAGTGGGGGAGATGAAAGGAGGGAGGATTCATGAAGTTCATGGGAATATATTTCAGTGATACTAGGAGTGAGAAGTGGATTGGATGTGGGTGTCTTTGATGGATTGGGTGGATTTAAGAGTAGAAGATGGTGATGGGGTTTGGTTATCTTCGATGGGTTCGGTGGCTCTCAGAGTAGGAGATGGGGGCTCAATGTATTCAGTGGGTGTGATGGTTTCGACGGTTTGAGTGGTCATAGGGGTGGTAGCATCAACGATAGGTGTGGGATAGAGAGGGGTCTCATCATTAGTGACCATGGATGATGGATTGGGATGGCATGGTTCCACAACTTCAAGATGTGGAGTGGGGAATGTCTTCTTTGTCATGAGTCCTTGGAGAACTTCTGGAGTGATAAATCTCCATGCTCGAGGCTTAGATGGCGAGGTAGGAGTGGATGAAGGATTAGGAATTGGTAGGGGATTAGGGCTATGGATTGGTGGATTAGGATTAGATTGAGGAACGGGATTGGATGGAAGACTAGGAGTAGATGGAGGATTAGGATTGGATAGAAGGTTAAGGTAAGGATATTGGAATGGTGAATTAGGATTGTAGTAAGGATATTGGGATGGTGGATTAGGATGGGAAGATTGAGATGGCGGATTGGGATAGGGAGACATGGATGACAGATTAGGATAAGAAGATGTGGATGTTGGATTAGGATAGGTTGATGGGGGTGTAGGATTAAGATAAAAAGGTGTGGATTTTGGATTAGGATGAGCAGACTGGTAAGGAGGATTATGATAAGGGGACATGGATGGGAGATTGTGGTAGGGATATTGGGATGGAAGATTAGGATAAGAGGATGTGGGTATTGGATAAGAGGATGATGTAGATGAAGGATATGATGAATATGTAGACGGGGAAGGTACTAGATATCCCTTGTCAAAGGTAGCATAAGGATCGTGATTAGGCATGGATGAAGACATAATGGGATAGCTTGAAGGGATGATTAGATTATGGAAAGCGGGTAGAGAAAGCTTACTAGAAATGATAGTGTCAAGGGGATCTATGTCATATTCTTCTTGATTGACAAGACTTTCGTTATCATCATCAATGTAATTAGGGTTTCCCTTGACTACAATTCATGGAGGATAAGGATTCATGATGATGAAAGGATAAATAGGATGGATCAAATATTTTGGATGGAAAAGGACTAAAGCTCAAATCAGGATTTAGGTCAAGTTCAGATTGGGATTGGATTAAAGCTCCGATTAGGATGAACAGATGATGCAATGGGATTGATTCTAATGAGCAGATTTGATTACCAAAGGATGACCTCAACACCGAAT
>VDFB02019560.1:0-25568 GCA_007258455.2 Sequoia sempervirens
AATTGCCCAGATACTTCTCACTTTTTGAAGTACTGTGCTTTTTTTTTCCAAAAATTCTTTTGCATGTGGTGAAAAAGTCAACTTTTTCGAAAAACGGAGAATCTAGGTTTGATTAACTTGCATGCGCCAATAAAACCCATATGTCCAAATTTTTTGGGAAAAATTGCCCCCAGTACCCTTGCTGCCCCATGTTTTTTTTCCGAAAAATCTTCACATGTGAAGCAAAAGAGCATTTTTTCAAATTTTTGAAGTTGTGGGTTTGCTTATAATCATTTTCTCTACAAAACCCACGTCTCGGAATTTTTCATAAAAATTGCCCCTCGACAGGGTATTTTTAGCCTCGCCAGAAGTCATTTTTAGCCTCACTGGAAAAGTTGTCAGAACATAGTCGTGTTCACAGTCAACAAGGTAGTTTTTCAAAATGCAGTTCACTCGGACTAAATTCAAGACCAAATCAGTCTTGATTCACTATTTCATAAGAAAAACTGACACCGATTTGCATCAAGCGCATCCGGAGGGTTGATTCAGACAATTTGGTAGGCGTAGTCACTCAAAGTCCACATGGTTTCATACCTCGTATAGCTAATAGCCTTCCAAGGCCAGTTTAGAGGGTTGAATACCGTTGGAATTTTGCGTGCGCAGCGGGTTCATGTGCATTTCTCACAACTAGAGTGTTCGCAATCAAACTTCGTGGTTTCATCATGCAACACTCTTCCATTGAGAAGAATCAAGAAAAGCGTCAAAAACATCAAGTTGTAGAAGAAATAGAGGCCATCACTCCAGTACGAAGCCGCCAGAGTTACCAGTTAGTAAACTGCCGGTTGAAATGTGCAGATATTTCTAGGATTGCTCAAGTAGCTGACAAGCAGTAAACTAACAGTTGAGACATGTGACAACCTTCAAATGATGAGGTAGTTAACAAACTTCTTGGAGGAGTTAATTGCTCAAGATCACAACCAGTGAATAGGACATCCCACCTCTTCAAGATAGACATTTGACACAACAGTTAACTTGATGCCTCTTTCCAAGTTAACTCGTTGTCCCACCTTTGTGCACGTCTATTTTGGAGTCACCTATGTGGAGCTTTCAGTTAGGTTTTAGTTAACTGATGTTAATTATTAGTTGATTCCCATATCAATAAGGACTTGTGTGTTGCAACATTAGTTTTAGTTCAATTAACTAAGGCAGTTTTTCTAGTTAACTGATTAGATTGCATACGTTTAGACTAAAGAATAAACTCTTGCATGCTTGCAAGACTAATTGTAAACTCAAGGAGATTTTAGGGTTCCCTACTCTTTTGAGGAATATAAATAAGAGCACCCGTGCTCATTGTATTTCAACTTTTGCTCGTAATAGCAAATTGTGCCACCTTGCCCTGCAATATTGCTATTTAGTATTTGTTCACATTGTAATTAGAACTTTTGTTGTGATAATAAATTGCTAAGCCACATTGTCGTGCAATATTGTTATTCTATACTTGTTCACTTAGTTAAATATAAAGTTGGTTTGATAGTTCATTGTGTACGTGTCTCATTATGCAATTTGTTGTCCCAGATTTATTCTTGTTGTGATTAATAAGCTTGTTTCATATCTACGCCTCGGATAGGAGTCCCTCCTCGGGAATTTAGAAATAAAGTTTATCGTTTAATGTTGTTACTAATAATCTTTCTTTCATATCTACACCTCAGATAGGAGTCCCTCCTCCTTGGGAATTTAGAAATAAAGATTGTCGTTTAAGTGTTGTTTTCAATAAGTTACTTTCAGCCTACACCTCGGATAGAGGTTCCTCCTCCTTGGGAATCCTGAGAGCTAGCTTGTCGTTTGATGTTGTTTCCAATAACCTTCATTTCAGCCTATGCCTCGGGTAGGGGTTCCTCCTCCTTGGAAATTCTGATATAAAGTTTATCGTCTAACATTCCCTGCTCCTAATTCCTCTTGCTTTGTTTATCTGGAGGAAATAGGATAGTTTTAACGTTAGCTTAGTTGTAGTTAAGATCTGTGAAAACCAAAGAAAAACCTTAGCTGCAATGTATTGGTTTTCTTAACCTTGTGCCTCTTCCAGCTGAGTCAAAAAGATAGGATTTAGAATAATTTACTTTTTTACGCATATCAGCAAAAGAGGGAGCTTCCCCTCCTAATTTGAAGAGCAGTTAATACTGTGCATAGTTGTCCGTTGCCAATATAAACTCCAGAGATGCGAATTGTAACACCAACAAGGTGCATTTTATAAGTCATGTCAAATGAATTATTTAACATAAGTAGTTAAATTCAATGGATATAGAATTTAAAAAGTGAGCATGCAAAGAGGCTTCAAGCTAACTCATAAAGCCTGATTTTCCTTCACACAATTATTAACATTCATTATGCAAAATAATGAATCCAATATATGGATATTAATATATTTTTCTTTATTGTTGTATATATTTATAATTTAAGAAAACATTTCTTGACGTTTTTGGAAAATATTCACATTTACTTGGCTCAACCTTAGGCTTACATCCATAGTTTTGATATGCTCAAAAACTTCGTATTGCATTATTTCAACTACAAAACATTTAATAACCAGATAAAATCTCTCTTATAATTGTGCTAAATGATAATCATAGTTGATCATCTATATATTCATTGTTGACACTTATAATTATCATTCTTAACTAATTATTACGTAATTACTCTTCATTCATTCTAATATCAAATCACTATTGGTTTTCCATCTACAATCTTTAAAAAGTTGTGTATATGTATGTTCTCTTATATTGCTTCTATCTTTTATTTTGGTACACTTGTTTTGATGACCACCGTTGTAATGTGGGTGTAGATATATATCTTTTGACATCTTTCGTAGCATCGGAGGTGTTAATAAGTCTTAAGTTTTGCATATCGATTACTGAGGTGTAAATAAGTCTCAACTTTTGTGAGAGTTTTTATTTCAATAAGATACGAGGGGAAACACAGTTGATGATTATTTGCCTAAAATAGTACCTCACTTCTATTTAGCTTTACTCTAAGCTTTGAGGATTCACATTGATTAAAAAATATCAAACTATTGAAATGAATTTGTAAAAGAATTAGGGAGATATCCCCTCCCACACAATGCATCACAGTTAGAAGCTCATGTGAGGAAAAACATTCATGTATCTTCTCATTCAATGTTCTGAAAATAGCCTAAGGAGAGTCCAAGGAGATTAAAGTCCATTCTAAGTCTTATAGTATTAAGATAGAACTCCAACAAGACCAAATTAATTTTGGTTTAAGTTATTTTGTAAAGTTTTCAATAAAATTTCTTTTGAAAAAGGTTTTTTTTTTTTAATTATAAGAACTAAGTTGAGTATCTTTAGATTTGAAATGAACTTATTGTACATAAAATTGCAGGAGTTGTCATTATAAATACTCTATACTATAATCAAGTGATTGGTGCAAGATGGTGATTTAGCTCTATTTTTGAGGGGGAAAAGGATGAGAAGAATCTTTTACAGACATGCACAACATTCTAAGCAATAGCTTTTGGGCTTCAATAACAAGCAATTCAATGCAATTGTGTGATATGCTATACGGTTTACTAAGATTTAGTTGTCATTGTAAATAACCTTGAAACTAGCTTACAACTGTGAGAATATTGGTTGCATTGAACTAGACGAGAACAAATTATACACAGATTCCCAACTAAGGAAAGCTATTTTTTAATATTTAAAGAATTAAGAGCATTTCTAAAGGTTGTTTACTGTGTCTTCTAAATAAACAAATATCACCACAACGTAAATAGAATTTGAATATTTAGAGAGCCCTAAAGTCCCAACTCTCTCTTCAGTTGAGCTAATGCAGCTTCAACTTCATCAATGGCATTTTCTATCTTATCTTGTTGACTGTTCTCCTTTTCAAAGGAATCTCCCTTTGTGCTTGAATTTGCTTCAGAACTTCTATTTTCAGTTTCTTGTAAATTTGATGTCTCCATTCCCTTGCTTTCATCAGTAATGTTTAATTCCTTTCCTAAAAACTCGACAAATTCCTCCCCAAGATCCTGAAGGAAAAATATTACGGAGCAAAAAGTAAGCAATTAGAAGAAAAAAATTTCATGGCTTATATTATATAGTTTAACACAAAAAATTTAGAAGTAGAAAGCAACGAATCATAGTCCGAAGAAGATGATATGAGATGTGCAGACTTCTCTAGTGTGATATTTAGAGTGTAGAAGGATCCTGCACTTGGTGTTGAGTGATGTAAACTGTTGTCATGTCCCCCGAAATTGTAGCATTGGGATATAAAGCATCAGGAACAAGATAAACAAAATACATATTAAAGTATTAATTATCAAAGATAATATTATAATTATAAAAACTAAAATATTAAAATCATTACAATATCATTGATAAATTATAATGTTACTTTGACAATATATGTTTATCAAATATTAGTAATATTATTAGGTTGATAATACATGTTTATTCTGATTATAATCATATTATTAAATAAATAAATGAATGAATAAACTAGTAGCAACTCTTATTATCAGCCATCACTAAAAGCTAAAAAGCAAAGATTATAGAAGGAAACCATGTAGTCAAAATGCATCGGTCAAACCTAATGATGCAGCAATTACTATACCTTAAAAAACAGCGATTAGTTTAAGTGGATTAACATGACCCTAAGGCAGCGCATAAAATTAGTATTAAACAAAGTTTGAGTGAAGAGTCAATGGGCATATTTTAAAAAGATATATCCTTTCATCTTGAAATAAAGTTATAAAAGGAGATTCATCTCAAAGAGGGGGAGGCATCGATTAGAATGAAGAGGAAATGGAAGAAAATCTTTATCATCGATGGCTGAAAGAAGAAAGTCTTCTACATTACGTGGCTGGAAGGAAATAAAGGAGAACTCTGCAGATCGGCAGGGATCAGATAAGTATAATATAAATAAGTAATAAAGATGATGTGTAAATAAGAAGATAAATACAGACAGTGTATAATCACATTCTGATTTATTATAAAATGCAGTAAATAAATATAGTAAGTAAATTCTGTTATTAATAAACAACCACAGTTTATGATGAAAATTAATAAAAGAATAAATAAATGATATTAAATGAATGGATTAAGAATATGGTAAAGGTTAGAGTTGAAGATATATATATATATATAAATATAATAATTATAAATATATAATATGTTCTCTGTATATCTAAACCATATGTTGACAAATATATTTTTGAATAAGTATATATATAACATAAAATGTGACGGTTATCCAATAATGATGATTGTAGCAATTATTGAGCCTTATAAATAATTATGATGCTTAATATAATTACAGATAATAGATTCATATCTGTTGAATTACACTAACAATATCTTTTGAGTGCAAAGAAACAAGAACAATTGAATCTTGGGAAGATACATCATCGCATCAAAGATCGGGCTCAGGGAAATAAGTCTGAAAGAAGTCCAGTTAGTATGATGATCAAAGGTAAGTACCCTCAACCAACTGATATAACATTGAGGTTTAATAATCGAATTCTAGTTCCTCTGACAATGGGTTACAGTGTAATGCCTAACTCATATCTTATTAGAATCAATATTAGTGAATGTTCTCATCTATGATGATTTGTGAATTCAATAGGATAAGTGAATGCTGTTATGATGTTACTACTATGAGAATAGACATCGGGCCAAAAATCTCTTTCGTAACGCTTGATGAGGATAGGGAGTGTGTGGAAGGGAAAGGCAAGTAAATCCCAATGTTGGACGGAGCCCAAGACGGGTAACCAACCTTGAGGGTGTCCAACTCGAGATGGTGCACGCACCCTTGGCACAGTAAATCTACCATCTCATGAGGTTAGGAAGAGGAATGAGGCGAAGATCTATTCCGATCAAGAGTAACAAGTCATGTCAGATTAGGTTAGTTATCCACTAGTTGATAATAATGCATTTCATTTGTCTTATTCTTGAAATGTGCAATCTAAAATGATCTAATTTAATTGTGAACAAGGAATTTTGTGTGTGCATTTTTATGTCTCTAATAAGGGGACATTACAAGTGGTATCAGAGCATGTTCCTGCCATCCTGTGTATACTACGTGTGCCTTACATGTTTTCCAATGTATACTTTGCGATAATGTATGTATATTCAAGTGTATTCAAAGGTTTACTTTGTGATTTATATATGCTTTGTAACATATGTTCACATGAATACTTTGTGTATTACGTGTATTCGTGTGTATGCTTCATACTCATGTGTATACTTGATGACCTTGGGATGGTGGACGGGTCCACAGTGTAGTATGGGATGCACCGAATCCCCTTCCCAATTGTCTGACGGTATACTTCATTCAAGTGTGTTTGTATTTGAATGTATACTCTATGTCTTGTGATTGTATTTGAGTGCACACTCTATGACCTTGTAGTTGTATTCAAGTGTGTACTCTATGATTGTAGTTGTATTCGAGTGTATACTCTATGACTTTGTATTTGTATACTTTGTGACTTTGTATTCAAGTGTTTACTTAATGATGATGTATTCGAGTGTATACTCTATGACTTTGTATTTGTATACTCTGTGACTTTGTATTCAAGTGTATACTTAATGATGATGTATTCGAGTGTATACTCTATGACTTTGTATTTCTATACTCTATGACTTTGTATTCAAATGTATACTTCATGATGATGTATTCGAGTGTAAACTCTATGACTTTGTATTTGTATACTCTGTGACTTTGTATTCAAATGTATACTTCATGATGATGTATTCAAGTGTATACTCTATGACTTTATTTACTCTGTGGCATTGTATTGAAGTGCATACATTGTGACTTATATGTATTCAAGTGTAATCAGGTGTACACCTTGTGGCTTACGTGTATATGTGTATTCATGCAACTTATGTATTTAAATGAATACTTTATGATGTATGCTCTGGGACTTCATGGACTCATGCATATACTTCATGCATTATTCACATATATGCTTCATGCTTCTTGTGTATATGTATTACGCATATTTGTGCCTCATATTTATATTTAATGTATCACATGCATTTATATGTTACTTAATGTATCTTCTTTTGAGAATATGAAGAATGTTGTCTGTCAAGCTGGTCGGTTGTCACTTGAACTACGTGGTTGTGTGCTTGAGCTGGTTGCTTACTTGAGCTACTTGTTTGCTTGCTTGAGCTACTTGCCTGTGTGCTTGAGTTGCTTGCTTGCTTACTTGAGCTGCTTGCTTGCTTACTTGAGCTACTTGCCTGTGTGCTTGAGCTGCTTGCTTGCTTGCTTACTTGAGCTGCTTGCTTGCTTACTTGAGCTACTTGCCTGTGTGCTTGAGCTGCTTGCTTGCTTACTTGAGCTACTTGTTTGCTTGAGCTACTTGCCTATGTGCTTGAGCTGCTTGCTTGTTTACTTGAGCTACTTGTTTGCTTGCTTGAGCTACTTGCATGTGTGCTTGAGCTGGTTGCTTGTTTACTTGAACTACTTGTTTGCTTGCTTGAGCTACTTGCCTGTGTGCTTGAGCTGGTTGCTTGCTTACTTGAACTACTTGTTTGCTTGGTTGGGCTACTTGCCTATGTGTTTGAGCTACTCTCTTGTGTACTTGAGTTGGCCGCTTGCTTAAGCGATTTGGTTAAGCTATGTGGTTGTTTTCTTTAATTCATGTGGTTTTAAGTTATCAAGAGTATATTATGACTTGTATATATGTGTATCCATGCGACTTACACACATATTGTATTATGTGCATTCACTTGTATACTGCATGACTTATGTATTCAAGAGTGTCCAAGTGCACACTATGACTTATGTGTATTCAAGTGCCTTCACGTGAATACTTTGTGACTTACATTATGATTTGTGTGTGATCATGTGTATACTTTGTGACTGGTATTCATGTGTATACCTCCTCTCTTGTATTCATGTGTATATCTTGTGACTGGTATGCATTCACGCTATGCGACTTATGTGTATTTATGAATACACTTTGTAACCCACATATATCTTGGAATATACTACGTGTATTTATGCTACATTAAGTATCTCCATGTGTTTGCTTCATTCCAAATGTGTCTTCAAACAAGATTACTCCATGGTGTTTTTAAAAGATTGATTAAAAATTTGTTTGCCAAAATGCTTCTTGAGTTGAGGAGTTGTAACTATTGAAGTGAAAAGATGTTTGGAATTGTGATTGCTTGAGGACAAGCAATCTTGGGCAGGGAGGACTGTCATGTCCCCCGAAATTGTAGCATTGGGATATACAGCATCAGGAACAAGATAAACAAAATACATATTAAAGTATTAATTATCAAAGATAATATTATAATTATAAAAACTAAAATATTAAAATCATTACAATATCATTGATAAATTATAATGTTACTTTGACAATATATGTTTATCAAATATTAGTAATATTATTAGGTTGATAATACATGTTTATTCTGATTATAATCATATTATTAAATAAATAAATGAATGAATAAACTAGTAGCAACTCTTATTATCAGCCATCATTAAAAGCTAAAAAGCAAAGATTATAGAAGGAAACCATGTAGTCAAAAGGCATCGGTCAAACCTAATGATGCAGCAATTACTATACCTTAAAAAACAGCGATTAGTTTAAGTGGATTAACATGACCCTAAGGCAGCGCATAAAATTAGTATTAAACAAAGTTTGAGTGAAGAGTCAATGGGCATATTTTAAAAAGATATATCCTTTCATCTTGAAATAAAGTTATAAAAGGAGATTCATCTCAAAGAGGGGGAGGCATCGATTGGAATGAAGAGGAAATGGAAGAAAATCTTTATCATCGATGGCTGAAAGAAGAAAGTCTTCTACATTACGTGGCTGGAAGGAAATAAAGGAGAACTCTGCAGATCGGCAGGGATCAGATAAGTATAATATAAATAAGTAATAAAGATGATGTGTAAATAAGAAGATAAATACAGACAGTGTATAATCACATTCTGATTTTTTATAAAATGCAGTAAATAAATATAGTAAGTAAATTCTGTTATTAATAAACAACCACAGTTTATGATGAAAATTAATAAAAGAATAAATAAATGATATTAAATGAATGGATTAAGAATATGGTAAAGGTTAGAGTTGAAGATATATATATATATATAAATATAATAATTATAAATATATAATATGTTCTCTGTATATCTAAACCATATGTTGACAAATATATTTTTGAATAAGTATATATATAACATAAAATGTGACGGTTATCCAATAATGATGATTGTAGCAATTATTGAGCCTTATAAATAATTATGATGCTTAATATAATTACAGATGATAGATTCTTATCTGTTGAGTTACACTAACGATATCTTTTGAGTGCAAGGAACAAGAACAATTGAATCTTGGGAAGATACATCATCGCATCAAAAATCGGGCTCAGGGAAATAAGTCTGAAAGAAGTCCAGTTAGTACGACGATCAAAGGTAAGTACCCTCAACCAACTGATATAACATTGAGGTTTATATAATTGAATTCCAGTTCCTTTGACAATGGGTTATAGTGTAATGCCTAACTCATATCTTATTAGAATCAATATTAGTGAATGTTCTCATCTATGATGATTTGTGAATTCAATAGGATAAGTGAATGCTGTCACATCCCTCGCATTGAGACAATATGTTTGGTTATATATATTTTTTTTTTGAATACAATGATCGTTGCAAGTAATTGCTTTCATGGGATTATGACATTGAGAATGCAATAGTTGTTTTATCGTAACTGTAATGATAACAAACTTTTATTTTGCCAGTAAATTTATTGTTCACGGGAAGTTGAATGAAATTACGAGATTAAATTTAATGCATATTATTAAGTCGTTGAGAACGATCTAATCCATAATCCTTGTCAGTGGATGCAGGATTGCCGACGCCGTGAGGGAAAGGGGAATATCATCAGGGAGAGGACATGGTTAACAATGGATCAATATTATTGTCTACCTCAAGCTGGTGTATGACAAATGTCTAAATCGTAACTTGGCCATAAGTAATTAAATTTAATTATTTATTAGATTAGCCAGTTTAAAACAAATAAATCTATAATCACCTTTAAAGGAGATTGTAAATGGTTAATAAATAATAAATCAAAATAATGGATATAATTAAATATTTTATCCTTTTGGAAATTAGCGAACCAAATTCTTGATGACTATATATATTTTTGTAGGAGGATATTTAATATTAAATTAATAATAAGAGATACAAGATATTTGCCATCGAATTGAATATAAATGTAAGTCTTAAGTTAAAAATTAATGGAATAAATTCTGGTGTTGTCGGTGGTTTTGAAGCGGACATATTCTTCCTCCATGCTTTGATTTGAAACGGCCAAGACGGGTAAGCCAGGAGTCGCGTGACTCTTGCAGTCTTGGCGGAAGACTTTTAGAGCAATATAGTGGAAGCCGAAGGGAGGGATAGGCACTTCATTCTGTCGGGAAAAGTTTCTACCTTTGGGCCTTCGATTTTTCATTGAGCACCTTACCTTTTTCTCCTGCAACTCCATCTCTCTGAACTCGGCCTTGATATCTGTGGGTGGCTTTTCATTCAATTTCTTCTATCGCGTAATACCTTCTCCTGAAGGAACTTCGTTCTCAAGTCTGAAACAATCTTTTCCATTCATTCGGAGGTAACCCAAGTTTCTCTGTGCTCCGTCTGTGCCCTAACTGTTGGCGAATTCTCAAGACAAAATAATAAAAGTTCAATCCGCCCCTGTTCTTGATCACGGCTGGGAGTATTGGCGTGCTTGGAAGTCGAGGTAGTTGCGAAAAGAGATAATCTCTCCAGTCTCGAACTCTCCACTCACAGACAGGCGAGTAACAAATATCTCACCAAATGAATGATATCAATATTTAATTCTCAGTCGAATTGTCAGGCAAGTATTGTGATCCAGTTTCTGATATCCATCAGGGTAGAGCTACTTTCAATTTAGTGTTGGCTCTGTTATATTCTGAAACCCGAGCCAGGGTTCTATTGCTTCCTTTACTTATAAATGTTCTTAGTCTTTCGAGTGGAGTGATTTCCCACATCTTTTCTTAATATCTTTAGCTTATGCAATTTTCATAGATTTCTAATCTGAGCAAAACATGTCATTACTGTTGACTGCGAAAGAGTTAAATCAAAACTGAGAACAACTAGCACAGAGAATAGTTAAAGTATTCATCCTTGTTGAAAGAAGATTTATGCTTATGTATTCTTGTGGGAGATTCTGGCCGAATCCTCCTAGCCTCCTCATCTCTGTTCTCGATTTATCTGAGATAAGATTCTATATTCTCTCTTCTCAACATTGAACTTGGTCATTAGTAGAATTTTCAACAAGATCATTCCTGTCAGAATTATAAGGCCATACGCTGATTTAAATCTGTATCTGGATTCTATGGAATCCTTTGGTAATTTTTCCAAAGATCTTAATAGGTATAGATATGCCAAATTCCTTTCCCTGAATTAGAAGCTGAACAAGTGCATACCTTTGTTCAAATGAGACTGCTTGGGAATATTTATAATGAGAGTCTTGAAATTCCCATTGTTGTATCAATCACTCTTTTCTCTTGCATAAACTTTAGGGATTAGACATAACCCTAAACCATAGGAAAAATTAATCAGACCTGGAAATGTGAATTAGATCTTGTATTGTGATTAATTTGAGCAGAGAATAGTCAAGGTGATCTTCCGTGCTATGAGAAAGAATATGCTTAAGCTCTGAGCAAGATGAATTTTGGAAAAATGAAATAATATAAATGAAGGAATAAGACTTCTTAATCTCTCCTCATTAACTTGAGAGTAGCAGTTTATTATTTCTTAGAAGGGTTCAGTTAAGAGTTGAGTATATCTCTGTGTATGAACAACAAGGAATCAACTTACCTTTACATATGATGAAATGCTTTTGGACCATGCTAGAATAATATAAATCTTGAAACAAGATATAAGTTCAAACCAAGTTCTGGTAATATTAATCCTATGGTTAAGATATAACCTCGAACCAAAAGGAATTGATAAACAAACTTGCTAATGTAAAATTAGACTTTCATCTAAGTATTATCATACCGAGCAAGGATGCGTGCTGACGGCACAGTGATGCCACAAATAATTAATTAAAAATCCTTGGCCAAGGTAGATGCCCGTTTGGCAATGTCAGCTTCCATGGCCAGATATACTCTGATCAGGATGATTCTTCTGATAGGAGGTACCTATAGAGGAAGGATCGATCAGTAGTATAGGTACGTGGACATCAGGCTCAGAGACATGAATGATAATTGATCCATGTTGACTACCCTCGTGAAGGGCGGGTTCTTCAGTTGAAGAAACTCGGGAGACCAGTAGGTCTTGGTTGGGCGGTAAAGCCCCTGATGATAAATCTCTTTTCCCTCGATAAAGATTTTCAAGTAAGACAGTATGAAGATGATGTCAAACGGATTTCTTCCTCTCTCGTAAATCCAGGTACATGCAATGGTAATTGAATTTCGAATCCATCTATGCCATGAATGCTATTCTTTATGTTAATGAACATTGTAAGATTCTCATATGCTTAGTGAGATAGTTACTTGAATTTATTCAGCGGTTATATTGATTCATAGCTGTAGTAATTATTCGTTACCTTCTGGAAGCAAAGAAAAGTAATTATTATTCTTCTACAATTTCCTGTTAGACGTTTATAGTTAATAGTTTCTTTTCAGCTGAAAATGAAATTAAAAGTTAGTTGAGGAAGTGTATAATGTAACGACATCTGAATTGAATTCTCTTTTCCATCTAGCTGCAAATGAAATCCCAGTTTGGCAGTTATTTAGTTATTGTTGTGCCATGAACAGTTGGCGGAAAACTGTTGAACGATTCATGTGTGCTGAAACTGAAAATTAAAAAAAAAAGTTAATTGCATGTCTGAGTTAGTTGGATCAATTTGGAAACCCTAGTTTCGAAAACAAGTTAGTTGTAGATCAGCTGAAAGTTAGTTAATAGTTGAATTTTCAAACTATAGTCCAGTTAGGTTGTTACAATGCTGTTATGACGTTACTACTATGAGAATAGACTTCAGGCCAAAAATCTCTTTCGTAATGCTCAATGAGGATAGGGAGTGTGTGGAAGTGAAAGGCGGGTAAATCCACCCAATGTTGGACGGAGCCCAAGACAGGTAACCAACCTTGAGGGTGTCCAACTCGAGATGGTGCACGCACCCTTGGCATAGTAAATCTACCATCTCACCAGGTTAGGAAGAGGAATGAGGCGAAGATCTATTCCGATCAAGAGTAACAAGTCATGTCAAATTAGATTAGTTATGCACTAGTTGATAATAATGCATTTCATTTGTCTTATTCTTGAAATGTGCAATCTGAAATGATCTAATTTAATCGTGAACAAGGAATTTTGTGTGTGCATTTTTATGTCTCTAATAAGGGGACATTACAACCGTATGTATATCTTCAGGATTGTCGTCCATAATTTTCAATCTACTTTGTCAGGCAGCCAAAAGAGAAGTGAAGTGACAATTCTATTTCTACATGTCTTCCTTATTGGAGAGAAAAACAAAATCAAGACGGGGTGGGATACTTCAAAACTTTCCCATGTGAATTATCTTCTAATACACTAATCTATAAATGCCAAGATTTTTGCAGGAGTATTAACTGGGAAGCAAGGGCAGGAAAATACTTGTTCCAAGTTCTATGGAAGCCTTCTTTGCAGCAAATGTTTTTATTGCAGCTGTCCAAAGAATTATGGTAATCAAGAAATTGTTGGAACAGGAGATTGCACTTCTCTTTAGGATGTTACTTTAATTATTATGTTTGAGATCCTAACTGAAAGTTCCTCCAAAAAGGAGCAAGGAAGACTACAGTGGGCAAATTTTCACTTTCAAACAATTATCCTTTAGGACAGATGAAAGTGAGGTCAATGAACTAAGGATGAATATCTTGGACGCTAGTGGTTATAATTTGTGCCGTATCTCATTTTGTCAATATCAGTTATAAAGGACAAGTGAGAGGACAAAGTGAGGCTTGTCCAGATCTTTTTTGATCTTTCATACTCCTTTCAAAATCCTTCAAGCAAGCACCTACAAGAGGAGCTCCAGTCACCACCATCTCTACTTTTTCTTGTTCCCCCAGCCCCATCAAATTTTTCTATTGTCACAACTTTTGGATACATGAAAGTTAGTAATTGAAGTGAAACCTATTATCTGAAATTAATAAGGTTCACAAAGTAAACTTTTGAAGCTTGTGGAGGTGCCATAGAGAATCCTGTTAGACACTCTTGACACTGAGGACTATGCATCTACTTTGCAAATTCAAACAGGACTTGATAAAGTGATTTGAGTTTAAACTGGGTGATCAGAAATGACAATCTCAAAAATTCCATGTCTATGTCTGATGTCTGTTATTTTTCCTTCTGCTGGTTATTTGTGGAAGGATATTGTTTACTTAGTGGTTCTAGAGATACTTAAAGGTAAAAATCTTTTCCGACTTCTTCCTAGCTTGTGTTATGAGACAGCTGTGGAGGACAAGTGAGAGGACAAATTGGGGGTAGTTTAAATCCTTTTTGATCTTTCATACTCTTTATGAAATCCTTCAAGCAAGCACCTACAAGAGGAGCTCCACTGACCACCATCTCTACTTTTCCTAGTCCCCTCTGCCTCATCAACTTTTTCTAATGTCTCAACTTTTGGATACACGAAAGGTAGTAATTGAAGTGAAACCTATTATCTTCATATTATTAAGGCTCTACACAAGGAAACTTTTGAAGGTTGTGGGGGTGCCATGGAGAATCCTATTAGGCGTGCTCTTGACACTGACTATGCATCTACTTTGCAAATTCAAAAAGGACTCAATAAAAGTGACTCGAGTTTAAAACTAGGTGATTAGAAATGGCAATCTCCAACTAATGTCTGTTATTTTGCCTTCTGCTGGTGTTTTTGGTGGAAGGATACTCTTTACTTGTGGTTCTAGAAATACTTTAAGGTATAATCTTTGCCAGCTTCTTCCTAGCTTGTGCTATTCTTGGGCTCTTAATACAGAATTGTTTGACGAAGGCCTTTTGTCAAAGCTCAATACAATTTCCCTGATTGATTGCATTGGAAGAATGGAACTCCCTAATATATGACCTCTACTTACAAAATGATAAGATGAATTGATAGAGAAAATAGAGGGAGAGCTCTATTTATAGCAAGTGTATATTATTATAACCCACCTAAACTCCAAGCAACATGGTAGTAAATGACCAAACACATGACACCAAAGAGGTATCGCTACAATTCAACTAGATATTGTTGCAAAAATATCACCTGATTGAAAAAACAGTTCGTTATATTGTAAAACAAAACAATGTTATCTAGATACAACATCAAGGATTCTCCTATTTGCACAAAGGCTTCTTTGTGCAAACACACATTCATTTTGAAGAAAGAGCATCTCAACAGCTCCAATCTGAATAATGTGATTCAAATGAGAGGATTAAATTAACTATGTACTAAATTCTTAAGGAAATTTATGATCAGAAATCAATCAGCTGAAATAATTGGATTTAGCTGTAATTCAGTTCTATGGTTTCTATGACAAAGAAGATAACCAAAACAATCACCCTTCAAAAGATGAAGGTCAATGACTCAAACACGGGGAATGAATGACATGTACAAGAAAAAGGAGTTGAAGAAAGTTGACTCAGGCTCTAAGGATAGCTCAAACTTTAGATCCTTAAAAACTTCTGTGACATCCTTAACTTTGGAAAACAGTGGCATAGGGGCAAATTTGTCATCTGCCGAACATGTCAAGAAAATTCTATGGCTGCTGAATGTATCAAGCAGATATGTTGTCCATCGAATGTGCCCAAATATGACAAACAAGAACAGAAAATGAAATGGTGTTTTGAATCTTCTGCATTTTTTAACCAGCTTATAGTATGCATAAAATGCACATTAGGTGCATCAATGGTTGAAGTGAGTATTCCAGCTGAGAGAAGGAATTGTTATTAAGTTGTTTAAGTTGCAGAGTGCAGCAAGAAGAAGCATTGTAGAGGTATGGTTATAGTGTCACAGTGTTCTTGATCACTCCACAGAGAGTATTGGAATCTGTCTTGTAATATTTCAATTTCAATTGATGAAAGGAGGCATGGCCCTAAGTTGGAGTATTCACGCCTAGTGGGTTTGTCTAGAATATATCTTTTGTCATTTATGCTTGACTACTGTTGTTCTGTGTATTCCTTGCTCAGTTGTCCACTTCTTACATGCTGATTGCACCCCAACACTTAGGCAATCATTCTAATTCCATGTTGATCTCATATTACACGTAGTTTCTAATCTACAGCAATACATACAATTAAATTCAGTCATATACCATTGAATTTGTGTATGACTGAATCACAAAAGTATCATATGTAAATCCAAGTTACAGCAATGTTGGCATGAATTTGAGCATGTGAATAGCTGTAACACATCAATTTCCAATTTTATATATGTCAGTCTATATAGCAATTTACATTAGAACTGCACATTGGAAATTTCAAAGTGTTTATGAATAGTACATTGTAATATCCAGATCAATAACAAACCAACTTGTCAAAGGTTTTGGAGTCATCATAGCAACCCTCGTTGATCTTACACAAAAGGGGGGATTCAAATGGGAAAATGCAGTAAGACTATCTTCCAATGATGAAAATATATTGATTTCTAGCCAAATAGCATAGGGGCAATTATTCTGCAAAATCAATAACCAATTGCTTTTAAAATAAAACAATTAAATAAAAAAGAAAATCTTTGTGCATTTCTGATGAAAAAAACGTTGGTCCTTGTGCAAGTTAGAGAAAACTTGAAGCCATTGTCTGTTCCCAAACGGATGTGGGAGTCAATTAGCATGGATTTCATTGCTTCTTTGTTGTGGCGTGAAAACAAATTCTATATTATGTTTCAGACTCTAGGTATGCTCATTTTATTTCCATAGACTTCACTGATAAAGCTTCACAGCATGTTAAATGATTCAAGCCACATATACAGGTTACACATGCTTCCAAAGAATATCATTAGAGTGATCAAGATTCAAAATTTATCAGCAACTTGTGGAAAGAACAAGTTTCATCCTCAAACAAATATACAGATGAAGACAGTAAAGAAACGTCTAGGGAGCTATTTGTAAACTATATTGCAGATTAGAAAGCTTCATAGCCAAAACGGTTGTACTTGCAATTGGCAAAGAAATTGTATACTATGATAAATCATACATCAATTAGGATATCACTATTAAAGGCCATTTGGGATTACAACTCTCATTCAGTGATTGACTGACGATATTCAAATTCCGACAGTTAAAGATTTGCAAGGGGAAAACCAGCAGATACTAAGAATCTAAAGGAAAACCTAACATTGTCCTAACTGAAGAGGACCCAAAACTCTTCTCATTATTTCCTACTTTCCACACACAATCCATATATGAGTTTAAGGTTTGAGGGTCTTAAGATCATAAAATACCCTCAAGAATGCATCAACATGAAATGACAAAAAAAGGGGCATAAAATACCCAATAATTATTTCATTTCACAAAAATGGTAGTGCCTTAACATTCACAAAGAATGTATATATGGATTTTAACTATCCAGATTTCTCCCAGTAATTAAGGAACATGAAATGGAAGAACAAAGGCATTGACCGTGGAAAATACCAAGTGGTTTCCTCATTGTCTCCTCGCACAACCAAAGTTACAATAACACTTATTCCTTAAAATTTACATGAAATGCATATTTGGCTTTGAGGTTTATGGTTTTAACGTCAAGGGTTTAATCCTAAATTCCCAATGAATGAATCAACACAAAATGAGAAGACAAAGGCATTAAATGCAGGCAACACCCAATAACCTTTCACCATTTCTACACATTAGGAAAAACATTTGGGCCTTAAAACATTTGCAAGAAATGTATATTTAGGTTCAGGGTTTAGGATTTTAAAGTGACGTTAAATGTTGACACTATCAGATCATTTTCTCACATGTTTCCACATACAAACTACATGAATAAAAATAACTTAATATTTTCAACAAATGAATGGATTGGATAAAATTTCAGCTTTAAGGTTTGCGGACTATAAATTTAGGATTCAACGTTAGCTACACCAATTAAAACACCCAAAACATTATATCAACAAAGGCACTAAATGTGGAAGGCAACCAATAAGCTTCTCGTGTTTCATCGCACAACGCACATGATAGAAAAGTCCGTTCCTTTAACATTTAATTTTAAAAATGAATTTCTAGGTTTTCGGATTGACGGAGGCATGTAACCCAAATAATCGACTGAACATACCAAGAATACCCAATACTGTAACTAGAAAGAAAAAGGCTTTAAAATAAGGGAATACCCGAGAGAAATCAAATATGATGTAGAGATAACGAATCAGTCCGCGTTGAATATGGGAGGCCACAACAGCTTGCAGGCGGCGTCTGTACTGGCGCTGCTGCAGTTGCTGATGTTTTTTGTCCAGATGCAGAATGCCTGATTCGTCCTCCTGCAGAGCCTCCCAAGATCTATCATCTGAATAAGCTCTCTCCCACGCCTCCAACTCTTTTCCTCCACCTTCTTCCTCCCCTTCTTCCTCTTCTTCCACCTCCATGCCCTTCCTGTTCTTGTTCATCTTTTCTCTTTCTCCTCTCCGTCTGTTCAGGCCCCTTCCGCTCTTATTATTGCCAGTTATGTGGAATCTATTACCAATGTATTGTTAGTGATTCCAGCAGCTGTAAACGTTTTAGAAAAAATGCAGAAACGAGAATACATGTATAGTATAATCATAGTCTGAATTAATGGACCCTAAGCTATATCCAATATGGATTAGTCATAAGCTATATCCAAATTTAACAAGAGACGCATTTGCATCATGTTCCTGCCGTTTGCAAGTTGTGTTTGGTTGTTTGTGAGATGTAGTTGACAAGCAATTAGGAGGATGCATGTAGCAATTGAAATGTATTATCATAAATAATTATGCAACTAAAGTTTATAATTGGTGTCATGACAAATTTTTGAGAACTAATAGATTTGTGGGTTTTTTGAGAGATTTAGTTGTTCAATGTATTAATAATATTTAGATAACTGATTTTTTTTGTTGCAAATTGATGAATTGATAGCATGTGTTCTCTTCGTTACTATGTGTTTAAAATTTAAAATTTTGATTCATGAAATCTAGTCCAAATATTTTTCAATTCCAATAGAAAATGTGAAAATCAAGTTGTTGAAAGAAGCAAAGATTGTAGTGCAGACTGCAAAGGTATATCTTAATTGATGAAATTAAAAGACTAATTGACCAATTGTAAAATATATTTACTTGAAAAGCAGACATATTTATAGTTTAACACTTGGAGTTAAATAGCTAGTGTATAATGGTCATCCAACAGGTATTCTATGTCCTAAAGTGGAGGCAACTATTGGATCAATCAAAAAACATCAACTCATTTTTTTCATGTATGAAGCAATTTAACATCCAACTAGACAATACATTTGCACTAGATGATACATTAACAAATGTAAGTTTCTCATTAAGGCCATGCTTAGGCCTTTTGAGGTGGTGATTAAATCACAAATAAAAAGACCAATGTTCTAGAATTGGTTAATAAAATGACAAGGAATTTTGAAGTAATTAGAAATACAATGTGAGCATATGCTCTTTGTATAGATTGACACCATCTCATTAGAATTGTAAGGAGAGTAGATAATGTGGGATATATTGAAACATGCACATCGAAAATGCACTATAATCATAAATGATCCTATTTGTCGTGTACTCTTCTTTCTATGGTGGAATGAAAGTCTAAATAGAACTTACTAGGTTGTTAAAATATTAGTTAGGATCAGTGGCTAATGGTTTATTGTGATGCTAAAGGCTTGGTTGTTTGACTATTGCTTTAGGATAGATTATTCCTGACAATAAATAGATTAAAAACCAGAAAGTATGACTCCTTTTAATTTAGTGCACTCTTACTTATATCTTGTTTGAATTTTGTTTAAGAAAGGTTTAAAGTCGTAGTCATCTTTGCATGTAATAATAATTAGGTATGCGTATGTGTATAATTTTAAGTAATATACAAAATGTCTATTACAATTGTTAATATATAATAGTAATTGTGATTAATAGTAAATGTGTATCGCTAATGCTTTGTAGTTTTTCATTTTCAAATTCTCAATTTGTTCCAAAATCTACTAATTCAGTAGAAATTGATTATGCCTATTTTGTTGCCCAATTGTTGTTGAAATTTTCTCTCTGTTATTTGGTTATATGAGTTGAATATTGCTTGAAATTTATTGAAAGCTTTGTATTACGATAGTTGTCAAGTTAGTCATTGTATCTTTGGATGCAATCGATGTGTTTTCCTTATAACATGTGTATGTTTTTTGAGATAAATTAAATTATGTTTATTGATTTTTCAAACAATGTATTGTAGGTTTACTTAGAGTTGCATAATGTGCCTTTGTACACATATTTTCTTTGTTTTACACACACACACACATATATATATATTAGAATATCGTTATTCTCATTATTTGAATTTATTGTCATCCAATTATTTTTTTAGTATGATTGTTGTGTTTGTGCACAGTTTTAGCATGTTAGTGGTGTACTTACTTCACCTTGGATATGTTATATCATGTGTTATATTGTGCCTATTAAATAAGTTTACTTGAGATAGTAGGAAAAAATAATTTTCTTTATCTAAATAGCTAATAATGACATGTATTCAGATAATTCTCCCATCACAAGCCTTGAGAATATGGAGCCAAAGACTAATATTATGCTTGCACTAGTTCTTTAACATCTTTTGGATCCATAGCTTTAGGATTGTTCTTGGTACCTATATCTATGCTTCAACAATGTGGAGATACCTGTACCACACTACCCTATTTTGCAGCTACCTTTGATTACATGGGGAAACCCATATAAACAATTTGTTAAAATCCATCCTAACTGCTATAGAGATCAATGAAGTTACTTAATTACAAAAGGGACTTACAATCCTTCACTAAATAACCATTATCTCTAAATTGGAATTCTAAATTATTGGAGACTTAAAGCTTTTGTAGTTCACAATGTTTAGAAGAATGAATATGTTTAGAAGAATGAATTCTTAGAGAAAACCTCATATAAATACATTGAATAGACCTAAGAGCCCACATCTGCATTTAGGATCTACAAAGAGATTTTAACCTGGAATGTAATTTCTATCCCCACAGTTTTCTGTGAGACTTCTTTGTGCTCAGCCTTACTATTGTTGAACAACTATAGTAAGATCTTTGACATTTCCACATGTAAATATTTAAGTAATTTTATCTCCATTAAACAAGATAGAGCACAGTTACTAAACATAACACTAAACTACAAACGACACCTTCAAGTTATAATGGTTAGGCTAATATGGCAGTGTGACTTATACACACAATGGCTACCCATATACCCCACATCTCTTCATTATGTGACTTGTGTTGCAACTTCAGTGTGTTGGCCTTAGATATCTACAAATAATTTCAAGATTGAAAAACAAATAAATAATCTGCACATCCAATATTTCATAAACCCAATGCAGAACAATAAAATATGTGTGTATTTAAAAGCCATCAAATAGGCAAAAGAAAAGCTTAACAACGACGCTCAAAACAGTCACTAATAGTATAGCAAGCAACTCAAATTGCATCTTTAATCACTGAATTCTGAAATGGTCCAAAAAGACAAATTCCAAAAGGTCCTAAAAGAACAAAAACCAAAGAATCTGATTTGGATTCAAAAACCAAAGAAGGAACATAGAGTATTATGAAGAAATTTTCATTAATTTGTTGGATGGCTGACATACTAGCCTTCTCATGTTGTGTTTGTTGCTCACTTCATTCAATTAAAATTTGATGGTTATAATACAGCGGTCCAAGGCTTTTTAGGCTAGTTTATTCAATTCCCAAGGGCTTCAAAATGATCATATTGTGTTGCAATCTTAAAATATCAGAGAAAACAAAGGCCGTTTGATGATAGAGAGCACCAAATTGATCTTTATTGTGCTACCAACCTCTACAAATTAGAGAAATAAAGTTGTATTTTGGTATTTGGAAAATGAGAGGTAGAGCACCTAGATGGTCATATTGTTCCTTGAAAATCAGAGAAAAAAAGTCTGTTTTTGGTTTTGGGTATATGAAAAGTGAGAGACAAAGCCCTAGAGTGGTTTCTTTGGCACTAGCAAGGGCATGCATAGACCTATATTTTGATGTCCTCCTTTTTACTATTTGGCACACCCCCACAAGCAACAACAAACCTATCCACATCTCTTCTCATATTAGACCAAAAGAATTTCTCACTCAGTAATCCAAAATTCTTATCTCTCCCAAAGTGTCTACCCAACACATACATATCTCTCACAAGCTTTTCTCTCCTCAATCCAAGGGGAATGCATGGTTGAAACGCCTTACATAAAAAGGCATCTAGTAATAAGAGGTCTTCAAATGGTTGCATACTTGTGCGGTCTTGACTATGTAGAATTGCATAAATGCTACTAAAATATGAATAATTTGCATATTCACCCTTCATTTCTTCGAAACCAACCAGCCCATGACTCATTACAACCAATGAATGATGCATATCTGCCACTATATTGGTTTTTTGATTACTATACTGCAGAACAAAAGTATATGCCTACAAGAATGAAGCCCATTTGGCATGTTTGTGGGACAACTTACACTGTGAATTTATGTACTTCAAGGCTTGATTATCTTTCATCAAGATGAATTTCCTATGTAGAAGATAATACCTCCAATATTTTAATACTCATACTACAACATAGAATTCTTTATGTAAATGTGCTTTTTAGCTTCATTTAATTTCTTACTGAGAAAAGCCAAATAATTTTCCTTCTTGGCTTAACATCCCCTATAGCTACCCCTGAAGCATCACACTCAACTATGACATTTTTTCTCAAAATTGGGTATAACAAGAATATGTACTTCCTTAAATTTTCAGGTCGACGGCCACATAGACCAGTTTCCATTTCCCCTTTTTCCTTTCTCTTTCTTGTTTGTTCAAAACCAGCTTTTATCCATAGGCTTCCCCTCAAATTTTTAGAGGGCTTTGCTTCCTGATTGCTTCGGATATGGGCATTGACAATGCACCCCTTTCCTTTCTACATTCTTTCATTCTTTTTCTCTCCCCAAGAGACTGACTTAAATTTGATTTTTCTTCTTTAATTTAATTGCCTTCCACAGCTCCTTCACCATTATGTAATTCAGGTCTTAAATTCTTTAAGATGCAGGTATTGATGCTCTTGTTTTGAATCAAGCACATTGTTATTTCAGTGTTATTTCCTTTCTGTCTGTAGTTGTTTCCTGAAACATCAAAACAAAATTGGAGTTATCAATGTCTATTTTAATAGGATTATTGGTCCATGCGAACAGAGTTACTTCATATCTAGGATATCACCTTGTAAACTGCACCGAATTCACTGTCTCCAAGCTTTTTGTTTTCATGGAAGTTTTATGTGGCTTCCACCAACGCTTCTAAGTTGAATATAAATTTTGGCCCTTGTATAATTAACTTGGATTGAGGAGAAAATCCATGCCTCTCTGTAACATTATAAAATAGGTCAAGGTTAGCGGATTTCAATTTGGTTCTCCTAGCAATGAGACAAATGAGTGAGTCAAAAACAATAACTCACAGAAAATGAAAGAAAAGATGAGGGTTGCAACGCCCCCTATGACAATGTCACGTGCTTGAAATCTTTGCCGCCAAGACTGATTCCTGTCTCCACAATAAATGGATGACCTTCAAATACTTGTGGGCTGGAAATAAGAACGAAAGAGTCATAGTCTGCAAATTTCTAGAGACCTTGAAACATATATGCAAAACTAATAATAAATTTATTCAAAGTATTTTGATATATATATTTTACATTGTATGCAATTAACCCATCTGGAATCATAATGTCAGTCGGTGTGCTATAGTGTCTGATATGACAAATGTAGAATAAAGAATAAAGTCCAAAGGATGCTCTCAGAATTTGGTTTTGCAATTGTAGAGGCCAACAATTTGAAAAATATCAAGACTTTCAACAGAGATATTTACCTTCCCTCATATGTTGCAACCATGTCTGGGTGCAGCTCTTTTATGATCCCTACATGAAGGTTGTATTCACCTGCAGGACTAAGACACTATAAATAGTGAAAAAAATGACAAAGATCAGTTCTTCCACATGACAGGGAAAATGATAGAAAGTTAATGATCAATCCATGTTATGTAAAAAAGGCACACAAGCTCACCTCACCACTAGGATCATCAATTTAGATTCACGAAAAAATTGATGAATACGAGCTATTTGCTGATATGAAAGAGATTTCACAGGCATCGTAGGTGTAAAGTCAGGACCCATCTCACCTGTCAAAGACTAGATAGATCAATTATTGAAAAATACAGAAGGAAAGTAGTATTCAACAGCCAAAATTGACAAGATGCTTCAGAGTATATCCAAATAGCCTGTGAGCGACCAGTGCATATCCATCTATTAGAAATTGCAAACTAGGGGAAGAATCTAGTGAGTACCTCTACAAAGAGAGTAAGAAACGTCTCATGTGTTCGATCCCTGAGCCCTTCCAACTCTAAAGTAAATTTTGTATGGATCGTCTAATACAATGAGTCATTAGAGATGGATTCCTGTAAATCCTAAGAGATGGGTCATCGAATAGAAGCTAATGCAGTTAATACTCTAAAATATTGTATTGCAAAAGCACCATATGTATAAAACCTGTAGATGGGTTATTGAGAGAGCTCCCTTCCCATGGATCAATCATCATTAAAACACAAGCAGGGCCTCATATTAGTAAGGTGAAAGCAAATAAGAGGTAAGAGAGGCAAACTCCACAGAAGAGGGCCAAGGCAGGTGCACTGCAGCAACAACTACCCCTAGACCCCTCTGTCTCTCTCTCTGTCCTTCCCTGAATTCGCTCACTTTATTTCGTTGGCTCTACATTTTTGAGATCCCACTCACTCCATCATCCTCTTCTCTCAACCGCTTTCATTTCATGCGTTATGCACTACCGATTGTTCCCGTTACTTTTGCGTTGGAGCCGATTTTGGCCGAATGATACTCAATACCCATAGATATTATGCTCTCTCGATAGGAAGACGGATTCAAGGAAAGCAACATTTATGGAGTGGGTATTAGAGTTTCTTCCACCGACCATATCAACAAGGAATATACATTTGGTGATTGCAATTATTCAATTAAACACTATTCACGAATAGTTAGATATTATGGAGGAATAATTAGATACTATTGAAGAATAGTGTTTGTATATGACTGGGAAAAAAAAAGCAAATATTATTCAAAATGCTTACATCATTGTAATATTACTATACACAACCATTAACCAATAGAATTGAAGGAAAATGATTTTTTAATATTAACCAAAATATGAAATAAATATACACATTAGAAAATATAGTCAACAAAATTTAATTCTTGCATGCAATTGGTTGATTCTTGCCAAATTATTGAAACTAGATGAAAGCATAAGTATACCTGCCTATGACAGGAACTAATAATTAAGAGGTGGACCCTATCAACTAGAGAATCTATAGGGTAATTATTAAG
>VDFB02019561.1:0-24568 GCA_007258455.2 Sequoia sempervirens
TTGCCTTGCATCACACCAATGTGTTGCATTCCTTTTTTCTTTCAATCCAGCTCACTCATTCAAATTTTTATATCTTGCATTTAATTTTAAGCGTAAAACTCGAAAATGATAAATTCATACCATTTACATTCCATTCATTCTCATATCCAGTTTCACATATCCTTGCTTCCCATATCTAATACTTTCCATAAGGCATTCATATACCTTACTTGCATCTCATCATTCTCTCAATTCCTTCTCTTTGTTGCACTTACATCGCTCATTCTTCTTTACCACCCTTACATATCTTTATCTATCTATAGCTCAAATATACCTTCATCCATCAGAACAAAATTCACACCATACCAAAGAAAAAAATGAAGAAAATATCAAGGTTATGCAATTAAACACTGAGGGCTTTGAAAATAACTATCATAACATAGAGTTGTATTCAAGACTTCCTTTCAAAATGTTTTTTCTAAATCCTGTTTATTGCAGATAACTAAGAGCACATATCACAGTTTCTTGGAGGCTAAAATGTATAATCAGATTTCATAAATATTTACATGTATCCATGCATTCAAATGCATCGTTAGATATCCTTAATACACTTGGTCAAAAAACAATAATGTATTATTCTTTTGTTTCGATCATAAATGTTTTTTGTATATCTTTCAAATGCAAATTGTTTCTGACATTTTCTAACTTTGTGCACATAGGCATATATAGATTCTTGTTTACTTACCAACTTACATGGACACATGTACACATCGATGCATGCATAAATGTTTACCTTCATCCATACATTTACGCATTCCTTCGATATATGCATTGCTAATAAATAGTTAATTTTCCTGTTTTCTTTCATTTAATACTGCAAATGCAAATTGAGTCTCATTGTTAACATAGAGTTGTATTCAAGAGTTCTTTTCAAAATGTCTTTTCTAAATCTTGTTTCTTACAGATTCCTAAAAGCACATATGACAATTCCCCAAAGGCTAAAATGTATATTCAGATTTCACAAATATTCACATGTATCCATGCATTCAAATGCATCATTAGATATACTTTATACACTTGTTCCACAAACACTAATGTATTGCTGCTTTGTTTCAATCAGTAATGTTTTTTTAGTTCCTGTTTAAAATGCAAATTGTTTCTAACATTTCTAACTTTATGGACGCAGGCATATATAGATTCTTCTTAACATACCAAATTACATGGACACATGTACACATCCATGCATGCATATATGTTTACATGGATCCATATTTTAATGCTTTCCTTTGATATATGCATTCATACTAACTAGTTTATTTCTCTTGTTTTCTTTCATTTAATACTGCAAATGCAACTTCAGTCTCATCGTGCTTTCAGGCTTGTTCAGATGCCAAGGATGCTTTTCACTCTTCTATGCATTATGTGCACGTCGATACATGTATACATGCATCCATGTATACTTAAATGCTTCAAGCATTGTTACAAATGTTTCTCTCTCAATAATTTGGATGCAAAGTGCTACAAACATGTAAATTATTTTACTGTACCTACATTTTATCTTACCTAATAAGATTCTTTATATCTTTTCAAATTATTTTTTGTTTAAAATATATACACAAAAAAATATTTATTCGTATTACATTAACAACTTTCAAATCTAATTTATAATAAAATCAACACCTTTGTACTGTTTCATCTAAGAATTTATCGTAATATTTATTTCACTTATTACATTTTAATAAGTTAAATTATTACATTTTATTTTATATATACACAAATTTAATCTTAGGTAATAAGGTTCTTTATTATATATTTGCAAATTACTTTTTGTTTATTATATATACACAAATTTTTAATCATATTACATAAACAAGATTAAAATCTTATTTATAATAAAATCAATAGCTTTCTAGTGATTCATCTAAGAATTTATTGTAATATAATTACATTGTTCTATACACAAAAATATGTTTTCGTATTACATAGACAGGATTAAAATCTTATTTATAATAAAATCAATAGCTTTATATAATAGTAACCTTCATACTACATTAAAAAAAAGATTGATTAATCTTAGAAAAGTTTATACTCAAATGAGCTACCCCTATCAATCTTCCACCTAACACTATTGTTTCTATTAGCACTTGCATATTGTGATATGATAAACTAAAATAACTCAGTTGTATTAATTAACATAGCATGTGTTTTACAACAGTACACTAAACATAATTTTATTTACAAATAGACATACAAGCAAAAAAAGAGATATGGTAAACTTTGTTTCACCATGCATATAAATATGGGTCATGTAAAGAATGCATTTTCCTTTTTTGCCCGCACACATGTTTTTTGTAAATAGTTGCAAATGATATTTGATGCTTTAGAAATATTCCTACATCAAAACTTTGTTCCAATTAAAATGACTAATGAATTTATCGAGCAAAAGGTTTTAAAAAAAAAAATTAAAAACATTGCATTGGTCATAAATAGTTTATTTCTCCTGTTTTCTTTCATTTAATACTGCAAATGTGAGCTGAGTCTCCTCCTTGCTTTAAGACTCGTTCAGATGCCGACGATGCTTTTCACTCTTCTATGCATTATGTGCACGTGGATACATGTATACATAGATGTCTCAAGCATTATTACAAATGTTTCAATTTGTTTGCGTTCAATAATTAATACAAATTAATAATGCATTCTTGCTTCCTAATTAAGATCATAAAGAATCTTCCTTCTCACAAATGTATACATACACACAAAAAAACAAGTATTCATTGGTATATCTATAAAAAAGTCCACGTATACATGGTACCCATAAATACAATTTTGCATGCATCCATCCACACATGTTAACTCTTCACATGTCTCTATGGACCACGTTGCCCATGCACCCTAAAAATTCCATGCATTAGTGCGCCATTAAAAATTACTTCAAACTTTTCTAGCTATTTTTAATACATTTATATTCCTATCTGCTATCTAAATACTTTTCCTAACTCATAGCTACATGCCTTTTACCTCTCGGCAGGAACTCGACACTTGCATCACTTGTTATAGTTTTTGTTTTGATGAGATTGATTCTTGCGGTTTACTTATAGTATTCGTTTTGATGAGATTATTTTTCAAATACATGGGGAACAAAATTCGTCCCCAAAATTCTGCCCTATGAATGGTAGTTATGAAAACAATATATATAGCATTATCTCAAAGATTTACTATGCTTGGTTTATGTAATAATTTTGCAGTTAATTGTGCTCATTTCCTATCGTGAGGATTCAAGTAACCCCAAGAAATTTTTGCAATAGTTTAACACACTAATGAGTTGCAAAAATTTTAGTTTTATTTTTCTATGAAGTGAATTTTATTTTATTGTACTTTCAAACTAACCCTCTAGAAAATTTCGAATAGTAATTGAAGGTGAAAGTTTTTTAACTAGTTAATCTAGAATGGGTGAAAATATGTATATATGATTTTTTAGTTTAACTCAATTTATAATAGTTAAAATTGATTTTTAATTATTTCTTCTAACTCATAAAATTATAATAGTTAAATATATCTAAAGGTAAAAATCAATTTAACTATTATAATGTTTCAATTTAATATATATATTTGTAAAAATAAATGCAACCAAATGAATGGATTGGTAAGGCTTTGATAATAAATTGAAACACAACTATTTTCCCAATTTAAAATTAAACAATTAAAATGATTTTACAAATAAATTCCAAAAATTAAGTGTTTATTTCTCAATTTAAGTGCAGGAAACTGTTTGTACATTAATTTTAGGCATCAAAGTGAAAAATAAAATCAAGAGAATTTAAATTGTGCAGTAACAAAATAGTAGATTTTTTTTATTTCCAGGAATAACAATATAATACTTATCTTTTGAAATGTGTAGATAGTCCCAACAATTGTTGGAATGGACCCTGGTTCAGCCTCTTCAATTTGTGAGAAATCTAGGAGGAATAAGTGTACTTTTCCACTCTACATGAGTGTTGGTTCCTCTAGAATAATGCTTAACACTCGTGCTACAAAACCATGCACTGATTAGGACCAACCTAAGTGCACCCTCTTGTACCCTAGGTTGGACACACACTATAAATGTGCCCCCTTCTCTGTCTCGCTCATAGCCTGCTAACCCAGAATCCTATTCCCACAATGTATTGTGCTTGACTATTTCCTCTTACCTGTCTATCCAAATTATTTAGTTTTCACAAGTTTTAGACAACACAAAGGGTAGTTCCAACCAACACACCCTTTTAAAAATGATTGCATTACAACATCCCATGAAAACTCAAATAATTATTTTATTTATTCCTTGAACTATTACATTAGTTCTATTTTACATTTTTTTTCCATGGGAAAAGTCTCATAACAAGCATACAAATGAATACATGAAGTATATGTACATGAGTCATGAAGCATACATGTGAACACATGAATTATACATTGGAAGCATGAAGAAAACATGTAATAAATGAAGTATACAAAAGAAGCATGAAGTGTACACATGAATACATGAAGTATACATAGGAAAAAATGAAGCATACACGCGAACACATGAAGTATACATAGGAATTATGAAGCATACACATGAATACACGTAATACATAAAGTATATACACATGAATAAGTGAAGCATAAATGCGGAAAAATTGAAGCACATGTAGTCAAATACACACAAGTCATGAAGTATACACATGAATACAAAGTATACTCATAAAAACATGTAAGTCACAAAGTATACACACAAGTTGTAAAGTATACACTTGAATACGTGTAAGTCATAAGTTGCAAGTCATGAAGTATACATACAAATACATGTAAGTCACAAAGTATTCACATGTATACATGTAATTCACAAAGTATGAATACACATAAGTCACCAGTATACACATGAAAGGCACACTCATATAGAAATGTATTATTGGCCTACTAAGAAGAAGGTTGAATAGTTTATTAAAGAAGCTAACATGTTTATTAGCCTTAACTGTAGGAGTGTTTAGATAATTAAATGTCTACTTAGTAGCATTTGTTATGAATATTAGAAAGCTATAGGCATGTGTGAATATGTGAATGTAATAAAAATATGTAGTAATTTTTTATGCATTAGATGAATAATTGGTGAATATCCAACAATAAAAATCAAGAACAAGATTTGCATTAATAAAAAAGTCATAAGGCTATACAATGGCATGTGTCGATAAAAGTATACAATATGTTACACACCATCTTATTATGTACATTACTTAATTACTTTTACCTTCATGGGTAAATAGGATGATGAATGTAAATAATGTTTTTGATATTTTTGATAAATGAATGGAATATTCAAATAGGTATTAAAATGTATTTCTTTGAAGGAGTAATTATGTTTATATTGATGAAGTACAATGAAAGAATATGTATTGTAATTTAAATATTCTAATGTTTTATGATGCAAGTGGATTTCATGTGAATGCTTAACTACCATTGCAAATGTGCCAAGTTGGGTGCAAATATAGGTTCATGCCTCTAGAAGGGAGGGGAAGTATCACTTAGGAGAAGGATTTTGGTCTGGAAACCGTTAGGAGAGTCTAATATGAGCTTACACACACTCACTAATAGACTAGCCAAGTCAATAGTTTCAGGTAAAAGGTAAGATACCTTGAATTGATTGTTTAGGAGAGGTTTTGATTGTTTGTGAAGTCATGCTTGAAATAAGCTTTTGAGTTTCTTTGTATTTTGAGTACTTCTTTAAGATTACAACTCATGATATAAATACATAGGATGTATATATACATACATATACGCATGTCCACGATGAACTCATACACATGCTTAATGGTGAATTACCCATATGTATAGGAACATTGAATGGATAAAGTGACATGTATATATATATAATGTATATATGTCAATAAAAATCATTGCTTTATGTATGTCTGAAGGTAATGTTATATATATACAATGGATATATATATATATATGTATATGTGTATGGATATATATATATGTATATGTGTATATATATATTGATATACATGTATGTATTCACGTGCTTGTTTATTAATATACAAATATATAGATCATGTATATATGTGTATATATATATATATACACATGTGAAAAATTAATTTGAATAGTAAATGGATATAAGCCTATGCACTCAGATATCAAATGATGTATATTTAATATCGTTTGAGTTGATATATATATAAATACATATAAATATATATACGTATATACATATATATATGTATTATGAATATATGGAATGGATATATATAAATATATATAATATTGTTATTATTACTATATTTTAATGATTGATAAAGCATTGTTTATATAAGTAAAGTGTTGATATTATTGTAAACCAAGCACATACTATGTGAGCATACTATATAGTGCATTCCAATAGTGAATAGTGCAAAATTATAGCGCTCATAAATGCAATGCTAATAACAATTATAATGATTTATCTTGCTCACAGGTAGAACACAAAATATAAAGGAAAGCACAGGGATATGTTAGAATTGATCAATAAGAATTGAAATTTGTTTGTAAAATATTTAAAAGCTTTGACTTTTTCATAATCTGCAAAACACTAAAAGCACATAAGTGGTATATGTGGCACCAAATTATGAAAATTTGCATTTCATTAGAATTCTATTTGTGAAGCTTTGTCCAACAATGGGAACCATAGTAAATAGGAGAATAAGTCAAGTAAAATGATAGCATGTATTGAGTTAACTTGTTTAATCTATTACCTTGCATTTCTAAAATGAATTCTTGTTGTCTTTGAATAGGATGACCTGTTATTCTAATTAGGTGAGTATTATGTTTTAAATCTTGCACCCTTTTTTTCCTGAGATGAGACAAACCATGAAAACTAAGAAGTGTTGACCCATCTATCATGTTTCTAGCATTTGGAAGATGATTTTTGTGTATATAAAGAGGCATTCCTTACCTCAAAGGGACACATTTTTTGCACTCTACTATTATTTTGTGTGAGTTGCTCTATTTTTCATCTAAGTTTGCGAGAGAGTTAGAGAGTGGTTTTTCAAGAGATTTATTGAGAGAATTTGTGAGGGAACTTGGGGAGAATGGGAGTGATTTGTTTCCAAGCTACATGCTAATTGAGGAGGCTAGGATTGGAAGCCAACTAGATCGAATTGGAGCTTTGTATTACATGCATGTTGTATCTTACTCCCTTATGGTTTATTTGAATTTGGAATGTTTTTGTGATGCTTGAATTTTTTTGGTTATTACTTGATTTGATGGAACCTATCTATTAGGTTGATACTTGTATAAACCCTACATGGGATTTTATATGATCTGTTTCTATTTATACTTTATGTAGATAGTTAGGCACAAAGATTAAAATGTGAAACGTAGAACATAACGAGGTCTTGAGATGACTTGGCTTTGTTAGATTATAATGCTAGAAAAACCTTGGGAACAATAAGACTAGCAACACAACAATATTAAAGTAATGGAAGATGAGTTATCATTGATAGGATGTGACTTCATGTGAACCATGTGGATAGTCTATTCTAGAATGTTCATTTGATTGTTGCTTTACTTGAATATTGACTGAAACCTTAGGTTGAGAATAACCTATTTAATTGTGTTGTTTATTTAATCCTTGTTTAAAACACGTAGGTTGAGATTAACCTACATGATCAAACTAATAATTGATTATTGATTTTCTCCTAGGATAAGGGTAACCTAAGGATGAGATTAACCTATGTGATTAAGTTAATCACTTGAATTTGTGAATTACTATTTGATTGGAGCTATAGGTAGGATTACTGATGGAGATGAAAACTTCACTTTTCCGATTTCTCATTAAGTTTGAAAAATATTGATTATAAAGACATCATAGACTATTAAATTTGAAATTGATAGTCACATGTGTCAATTAAAGATTGATACAAGATTGCACAACAACCTAAAATAAATCAAACATCTTTATTTATACAAGTTCCACAAAAAAAATAACAATACATGCAACTCCTTTCCTTTGTATTTCCCTTCTCCACTGCCTAATTACATACTTAGATATTTACCTATTTTTCATTTTCCCACCTAAGGCCTATGTTTTCAATACACTGCATTTCATTGTAGTTGAATTTCAAACAACCACATACATGGTTTGACCTGCATTCAAAAAAAATGTTTCTTTTAGATTTCAACTCACCACCAGTGTTTCTCCTTGTTGTGGTTGCATGTGCCTTCCTGAACTCTATATTTGTGTTTTTATAACATTTAAATGGGTGCATATCACTCTCTTTTTCCAATGGTTTCTCCCTTCTTAATATCTATGGAATGCCTCTCCTCCAAAATTTTCTGTGCCATTTTATTGCAATCTAAAATATAGATAGCACCCCCACTTATATCCTTCTATGCATCAATTTCCTCATTTGAAAATGCATACATTGAACATTTTGGCGCATTCCTCAAGCTTCAAAATACATTCTTTGGTCCCATTTTGTAGCATGATTCTTCCATGATATTAAGAATTAGAAGCAAACAAATGTAAACCTCTACATAGTCTTTTAAAACCATACTTGATTCGCCTTTTGGTGGCATAGGTTTCCTTCATTTCCTGCATTGGCATTGTATTCTCACCGCAATGGACAACTCTACCTTAATATTCTTCTCATGGCACTGATTCCCCTATTCCCATGATCACTCCTCTATTGTGTGGGATCTAGCAATGTCTCTTTTTGAATTTTGAATTCAATTCCCTTGGCTTCATTGAAGTCTTACTTTCCTCCCTCACTCTTCCACAACCACCTTGTCTCCTACATTCTACAGCACCCCTCTCTCATTTCTCCATGGCACATGATCTACCAATAATCCTACCCATTGTGCATTAATCTTAGAATCTTTAAATTACAAACTTCTGATTCTCAATGTTCTTCATAGGCTGCATAGGGGTCTCTCTATGCTTTCTCATGACATGGGCCTTCTTTTCACCCAAGCGCACTTTTTACCATTCATAATTCTTCTTTTAATATTTTTCTTTCCTATGAATGTTGACCCTTCACATTCGTATTGCTTCAACTCCCTTTGTTTTTCATCTTCCATTCCCTCATAAGATTTGAACAATAATTTTTATAATTTATACATTTCAATTTATCTTTTAAGCACACGAAGAAACCATACAAAATGGAGTTGCATTTAATGAACATTCTAACACATGATGTTTTCCAATCAATGAAAAAACACCATTCATCTCTTCATAAACGACCACCAAAACCAAATGAAATTTCCTACAGAGAAAATAAAATGAAAACAAAATAAAAAATCTAAATCAGAATTTATTTTATTGATGTTGGTCACTCATGGACCTAGATGCTCCTGCATTGGACACGCTAGGTAAGAAATTTGTGAGCATGGGCTCACAAAGGTGTAGTTGAGTGATAGAACCACTCTTCAAGACTGCAAACAACCTCCAACAAACTCCATCACTGATAGCCCGACCTCCTCCGCCAATTAGCCTGACCTCCTCCACCAAATGCTCTTCCTCTTTTTCTCTCCATTCCCTCTAGCATTTCCTCACTGCATTTCTACCCTTGCAACCTCCATGCTACAATCATACCTTGATTCTTACGAATATTCCACTTCATCTACTATAATATGCCATCACCACTTTCCTTTATGCTTTTCACTCTTAATCGTTTGGGAATCCGCACACCTGCAACTATACTTTTGAGCTTCTCACTAGCACTTCCAACTCTGTGCTTTCCAACCCTCAACCACTCAGGACCACACATCTACAATGATACTTTTGAAATCCTCAATATCACTTCCACTATCCACAAGTTTTTTCACAAGTTGCCTCATGTTCAACGATTTGCTTGTGCCTTCGAAACCTTTGCTCACTCTCCTCTCCATCCACATGTCCTGGTGAAAAAAGCATCTCTCAAAGCTCTATTCACACACTCATAACCTCTGGCTCTGATACCAATTGATGGAGACAAAAACTTCAATTTTTTGATTTCTCATCAATTTTGCAAAATCGAGATTACAAAGACATCATAGACAATTAACTTTGAAATTGACAGTCACATGTGTCAATTAAAGATTGATACAAGATTGCACAACCTAAAGTGAATCAAGCATCTTTATTTATGTAGATTCCACAAATAAATTTACAATACATGCAACTCCTTTCCTCTATATTTCCCTTCTCCCCTGCTTAATTGCATACTCAAATATTTACCTGTTTTCCCTCTGCCCACTCGAGGTCTTTATTTTCAATACATTTTATTTCATTGTAGTTAAATTTCAAACAACCACATACATGGTTCAACCTGCATTCACAATAATTCTTGATTTTAATTTTCAACTCATCACCAATGTTTCTCCTTGATATGGCTGCATGCACCTTCCCAAACTCTATCTTTATGTTTTTATAACATTTAAATGGGTGTGTATTACTTTCTATTTTCAATGCTTTCTCCCTTCTTAATCTCTATGGAGCGCCTCTCCTCCCAACTTTTCTATACCATTTTATTGTAATATGAAATATAGATAGTACCCCCATGATATCCTTCTATGCATTAATGTCCTCATTTGCAAAGGAATACATTGAACATTTTGGTATATTCCTTAGGCTTCAAAATACATTCTTTGGTCTCATTTTGTAGCGTGACTCTACCACGATATTAAGAATTCAAAGCAAACAAATGTAAGCCTCTACACAACCTTTTAAAACCATACTTGATTCCCCTTTTGGTGGCATGGGTTTCCTTAATTTCTTGCACTGGCATTTTTGTCTCATTTCAATGTATAACTCTACCTTAATCCTCTTCTCATAGTGTTGATTTCCCTATTCCCATAATCACTCCTCTATTGTGCGGGCTCTAGCAATGTCTCTTGTTGAATTTTTATCTCATTTCAATGTATAACTCTACCTTAATCCTCTTCTCATAGTGTTGATTTCCCTATTCCCATAATCACTCCTCTATTGTGCGGGCTCTAGCAATGTCTCCTACATTCTATTGTACCCCCCTCTCATTCCTCCATGGCACATGATCTGCCAATAATCCTACTCCCTGTGCATTAATCTTACAATCGTTAACTTACAAATTTTTGGTTTTCATTGTTCTTCATAGGCTACATAGGAGTTTCTCTGTGTTTTCTCATGGAATGGGCCTTATTTTCACCCAGATGTGCCTTTTACCATTCATAATTCTACTTTTAATATTTTTATTTCTTGTGAAAACTAACCCTTCACATCTGTACTTCTTCAACTTCATTTTCTTTTTCATCTTTCATGCCCTCATAAGATTTGAACAATAATTTGTATAATTTATATATTTCAAATTTTATTTTATTCTTATGAGGAAACCATACAAAATGGAGTTGCATTTAATGAACATTCAAACACATGATTTTTTTCAATCATTCATCTCTTCATAAACGACCGCCAAAACCAAATGGAATTTTCCCATGGAGAAAACAAAACGAAAAAAAAATAAAAAATCCAAACCAATTTTTTTTTATTGATGTTGATCGCTTGTGGACCCAAATGCTCTTGCATCAATTACCCTACTAAGTTAGCTATTTTATACTCTCGACATGAATTCATTTTATTGATGTGAATCTACTTTTTGAATAACATTTTTATTGATATGATTATTCTTTTGATTGAGGCCATTTATTGTTGAGGTCATACTTTTGAACTAGGATCATTTATTGACAAGGATATACTTTTGAATCATTTATTGATGTGATATATTCTTGATTAAAGTTATTTATTCATGAAAACTTATTCTATGATAAAATTAAGTTTATGTAGCTATACTTTAGATTATAAAGTTATTTGTTACAAAGATATTCGTAAGTTAGAGCCATGGGGGGTGCATTGGTTAATCCTAGGTTTAGGATAATCCAATGAATGGAATAGTTGATATATAGTATTAAGTACTTTAATAGAGTGGAGTCTATATAACTAAAGCTAGTTTTGAATTGGTAGATTATGGAAAACATGTTAAATAAAAACTATTAGAAGATTCATAGTGAACTTAGTGTATATATGTTTTTCTTGGGGTTAAATGTTACACAATGGATGGAATTTCCTATGATTAGAATATGAATGGTCTTAAAAAATAAAGTTAGAATGGTGGACAAGTGTGTGACGTCCACCCAAAGTATTGGGTGATGAATACTTTGGCCAAAGTGGTGTAATTTTCCATTGGTTACACCATCAGTTCATTGTGTTACCTTTTTCCATGCTATTCCAAGATTATCATACATGTAGAACATAGATGTGTAGTATGGTGAAGCTCTAGTTATGTGGAACACAACACCAACTCATGATAGGCTAGTAGTATGTGGTTTCCAAACCAAAGCTCTTCGTTGAAGAGTAGGGCCATCTTACCATATGTGGTAAATGCGCAGGGGACCGCAGTTAGTCCATCGATGGTGGAAAAGCACTTGAGTGATACTTCACCTCTCAGTCGGTAAGCTAAGACTTGAAAGGGTATTTCCTAGATCATTTGTATTTCTAGTGCCAATGAAGCTCAGATGAGCTAGGTTTTTATCTTGTATCTATTTCTATGAAAAGATGGAAAATGTATTTTGTATATAGATTATGAAATCATTTCTTTGGAAAGATTGTAGCATTTCATTAAATGAAATGAGAAAGATGTGTTATTGCTATATCACAATGTAATGCAATGGAATTTTGGAACAGTGTTGATTTCAAATGTGTATGATATCTTAGTTGTAAAGGGAAAATTTGTATTAATATGCGGTGGCATCATGAATTATTCACTTGTGGTTAAAATATTAGAGAAATTACTGAGTAGAACAAGGGGCATAACTTAATATGTTTATATATATATATATATATATATATATATATATCTATATATATATATATATATATATAACCCTTCACAAACATGAAGAAAATAAACACAATTAGATCATTATGCTTGAGTTAAATCAACATTCCCCATAGAATTCATTTGGAATGCACAAAATAAGAAATGGAAATGGAGAACATAAATGAAAAACTATCAAATCCTATCTAATGCAAGCAAATTCTCAATCCCATGGGGGAATTGGTGTCATTTAGATGTGGAAAATGGCCCTTTCCCAATCCCTTGTAAGCTTGGTGGTGATTTGATGAAGATTTGGTGCACCTTGGTTGAATTCCTACATAGCCTAGCTATGAAAATAAGAAAATGGATGAACAATGGATGAGAAAATTCAAAATTTGAAGATAATGTCTTTGCATTAAGTTGTTGTCCCCAAAATCAAAGTGAGATCCTCTTATTTATAGATGAAAGTGATGGATAATGAGGCAAAAGGGATGAATGTGGAATCAAACACCAACCAATGACCAAGTGCCACTTGTCAACATGTGAGTAGACAAAGGTGGAGCACATTTTGGTCATTGTGCAATTAAATGCAATTAGGTGGAAATTCAAAATGGATGAAACGACATGTTGGATGGAGGAGAAAATGAAGTTATCGCCACTTGGCTCAAGGAAGAAAGACATGTAAGAGGTTTAAATGCCTTGTTGGATGTACAAACCCTTTTGGAGGGATTTTTCAAATTTGGAGAATATTCCAACATTGATGCCTTTTTGAAAGTAATTGAGATTTAATAAATCAATTGAAATGATTTTCATGAGCAAGTTGCAAAATCTAGAGGATTTAGGTGATTAAGATTAAGACTAATCAATATTTGATTAATTTTAAAAGGAGATTAGTTGATTTGACCATTTTGATTTAGATTTTGGATTAATTTAAATCAAAATGAGAGGAATATGATGTGGACTTAATTAAATAAAGATTTTGATTTATTTAATTAAAAGGAGATGATGTTAGATTAAATCAAATAAAGATTGATTTATTTAATTTAATAGAATGACTTTAGAGATTTAATGAAACAAAGTAAATTATTTAACTAAAGGGAGACTATAGGATTAATTAAATAAAATGATCCATTTAATCAATAGGAGATGATGGCTTAATCAGATAAATAATGATTTATTTAATTAAGAGATGAAATGTGGTGGATTTAATCAAATACAGATTATTCGATTAAACGATTAGCAAAGAAGATGATTAAGGACGAAGCGATATTAGTAATCAGGATCAAGTGAAATTGATACATTTTCCATGTCTACATATATATATACATGTGTGTGTATATATATATATTAACTCAAACAATATTAAATATACATCATTCAATATTCAAATGCACAGGCTTACATCCATTTAGTATTCAAATTAATTTTGCACATGTATATATATCTATATACATATATACATATATTTATTAATATGCTTGTATGGATGTTTCCTTCACATCAATACATACACATATATCAATATGTATATACACATGTATACACACACACACACACACATATATATATATCAATCACATATATGTATATATATATATATATATATATAAAATTACCTTCAAGCATACAGAAAAGCAATAATTTTGAGTAACATATATACATTAGATATATATTTACATATAAATATATATAATACACATGTCACTTTATCCATTTGATGTTCTCGTGCATATGGGTAATTCACCCATAAGCAAGTGTAGATATGTCTATCTATGTATACTTATGTATGCGATTACTCATGTGTATGAGTTCATCATGGACATGCGTATATGTATGTATATGTACATCCTATGTATTCATATAATCGATTGTAATCTTAAAGAAGTACTCAAAACAAAAAGAAACTCAAAATCTTATTTCAAGCATGACTTCACAAACAATCAAAACCTCTCCTAAACTATCAATTCAAGGCATCTTAGCTTTTATCTAAAACTATTGACTTGGCTAGTCTATCAGTGAGCATGTGTAAGCTCATATTAGACTCTCCTAAGGGTTTCTAGACCAAAATCCTTCTCTTGAGTGATACTTCCCCTCCCTTCCGGAGGCATGAACCTATATCTGCATCCAACTTGGCACATTTGCAATGGTAGTTAAATGTTCTCTTTAAGTCCACTTGCATCATAAAACATTAGAATATTTAAATTGCAATAGATATTCTTTCAGTGTACTTCATCAATATAAACATAATTACTCCTTCAAAGCAATACATTTTAATACCTATTTGAGTATTCCATTAATTTATCAAACATATCAAAATCATGATTTACATTCATCATCCCATTTACCCATGAAGGTAAAAGTAACTCAGTAATAATAAGATAGGGTGTAACACAATATATCTAATAAAGTCAGACATGCTTACTACAAAAGAGTTATATGGACATAAAATACCACATATATTGATGTACAAAACATATGTTCAAAATTCCATGTAGGCATACAACAAATGACCCTAATACATAGTCATTTCCCACTAGGGAAAGGAAAAATATTAGGTGCTACCTTCAATGGTCGGTTGGATAGAGTGTCTTTTGATTCTTTTATCTTTTGAATGCACTCACTAATCCTCCTATCTTCACTCATCTGGAGATGCAACTAATACAATAAGAAGTATAAATGTTAATAAATAGAAATTGAATTGTGGAATGACATAAAAAATAATCGTGCTTACCATAAACAAATAATCATAATGCTCATCCACAACATTAGCAAGCCAACAATATGGAATGCCAAGAACCTGTATAAACCATCAAGATAACAATTAAATTACATAAAGTATCATGAAAATTTGCAATAATAGACCATAGAAGAGAAAATATAATGTAAAATTCACTAATATGTCACATACCTCTATCAAAGGATCAAAACTAGCTATTGCTACTACAACTCCATGGTCCATTGTGCCACAAACATCGCTAGGGTTGTATGATGTCAACATTTGAAAATGAAACAACAAATATGAAGTTTTTAATCACTTTCATTAGTTTCTTTATTTAATTAAAAGCATAGACAAAGAAATTAAGTGTTTGAAAAAATTCTTCAAAGAAATGTGGTCTCATGATGATGTTAAGAAATGACGAATTCCATGCCAATAAAATTTCTATGGATTTTCTTGATGTCTATTTTTGTATTGCTTATAAGGTAGTTATTAGGGTCTTTTTGAAGGTATATAACCATATATTTCCCATGGAATCCATAAAGAATGGAGAACTTGTTTATATTCATTGAATGTTACAAAAAGGCTTATTGAGAGACCTCATGATGACAAATATATTTCACCTACTCTATACAGACTTGTAGTAGATAAAGACCTTTGGTCTCAATATGGAAAAAATAAAACATTGCAAAATACATGTGTTAAGAGTTTCATAATGTAGGATGAAACCCTTGCAATGTCAAAGAGGATGTAATCTCATGTAGAAATGGACAACCATAATAAAATTTTAATGATAGTCATATCAATAATGAAATGGGTAGTCACTTTTAATAATGGTGAGTTTTTGAAGAATAAAGGAAAACCTTAAACCATGTTGATGAATTAGTATTAGTCACTACACAAAAAGAATAGTGAATACCATTGTGATGAAAGGAGTGAACAGTTATATTCTTGAGCATTCATAAAGAAAATAAATTCATCAAGTTGACAATGGAGGATGATCTCTTCACAAAAGATAGTCAAGTATTCAATCTAGAATGACCTCCTTGATAGTAATTCATAACTACACAGTGACCTTGAAGGAAATCTTGATGACTATACAATGACCCCTATGAAAGATATAGAACATGAAGATAAGAGGGGAAATCCAAGAAGGTAAAGGAAAGGACAATGGTAGTCCTATGAGAAGAGAAACAAGGATAGTCATTAATTATTGTGATAAATATATAAATGCCCATGATTTAAGATTCTTAATTTGACCTAAACATAAAATTTATGACTATGATTTTAAATGATTTCCATAATTATTGAATTACATTGCTCTTGTTGATAGTCCTCATGAATGTGATCAAGAATTTTGAGCACATAAATTAGGGTCTAAGGGTCAATAAAGTCAAGTGGTGTTGTTTAGCACCGCTGAAAAACCTTAAATTGGTGTCATGTGGGCTTCAATTGCACCATTGGTGAGAGTTTTTCTACACCGATGGAGTTTAGAAATTAGGGTTTAGGTTACAAAATCCACCGCACTTGCAAATTACGCCATGACAATCTTGTTTGAAATTTAGGTCCAGGGGTCAAATTAAAGTGTTGTTAAACTACACTATGGTGGCAGAGTTTGTAACTTTCAAATAGTGACACATTTTTTGTTTTGGTTGTGCAAACTTTAGACAGGATCTCAATTTTTTATGAAACTTGATGTAGTCACTATCTTGATGCAAGAGGACATGGAGATAGTCCACTCAGGAGAGCAAAAATCTTCTATTTTGAGCAGATTTTCATAGGATCCCCCTTTGCACAAGGTACTCCAAGAGAACTTGGGGGTGATTGGATTTTGGTATGTTGCTTATGCTCCAATGATTAGGACACACCTCGGTATGATGAAAACATTGGAAGAGTGTTGGCATAGTGAGACATCCTCATTTCACCTCCACACAGGCAACACCATAGTGACCCTTGAGGACGTGTGGCACATTATGGGATTGTCGATCCATGGAGAGAGAGTCATTTATGATGTGGATGCCAGGAGAGATTCCTACTTCAAGACTATGGGCCTAGAAAAGATCATCTTTTCAGAGGGATAGATCAAGTTGGAGTGGTATAAAGGTCAGGTACCATCTTTCCGATTGATTGTGGCTACAATCATTTCGGGACTAGTGGCACTAGATCGACATGGCTGATACTTCAACCTGGGATGGGGTCTTGCCTAGGAGTGGATGCTCTGACAGAGAGAGCATTGCGCATGGGGGGTAGTGATGCTATCCTCCCTGTACCATGAACTTCATGAGTTTGCATGCTATGATAGTTGAACCATCAAATTAGGAGTTACATTGTTGCATATTTTGGCCTAGGAGCAAATTGTAGTGGTTCATAGCATGAGAGTTACACTAATTGATATGGAGCCGGATGACCTAGTCATCTGGAGATACAGAGGAGCCTTGACCTTCTCACATACAGGAGTGGCCGACATCCAAAATTGTCGGCGGGTCATCAACGAGATTATAGTTTTTACTTGGAGGCCTTGGCTTGACATGCTTGTCTAGTACGATGATGTTCAATAGTTATTCTTCACTAGGTAGGAATATTTGATGTAGGGCTGAGAGCATACGAAGATAAAGTGATATCTGTTAGACCGTGTTGCTCTACAGTTTGGAGATGAATAGGACCATCTCCATGACCAGTATGTGGCCATCTTCACATGTATTAAGAGGGAGACAAAATGGGGTCATACCATTCTGATAGATGAGGCAGTGCAGAGTTTCAAGTAGCTGGTGGCTAGGCCATGGCCTTATGACAGGGACCAGTAGACCTAGGGATGACTTAGGCCTATACAGACTAGTTTTTTCTACTAGTCAGATTGACAATATCTGGTGCAAAGATACTACATAGGAGACCCAACAATTGGTTAGCAAGGTGGGGGTGAGGGCAAGGAGGCAGAGGAGATGGTGACAGAGACAAAGATGGAGATATAGGTAGAGGTAGAGGAGGAGGTTGACCACCTCCACACCAGCCACACTAGCATCACGATTAGAGGGTTCCTAGAGATCAAGGGCATGATAAGAGGGATCAGGCATATGATCACCAGAAGAGGGATGGTGATAGGAAACAGAGAGACGGGGACATGAAGGATCAAAGAGATCACTAGTAGCAATCCCCACCACCACCACCACCCCAGCCAAACCAGAGAGATGCCTTGATCCAATAGTTATAGGCACAAGTTGCCACCTTGATAGTTGAGAGGGATCAAGCCCACATAGAGTGGGATGAAGAAATTCAGCAACAATAGGCTACCAAGCTGCAAGTAGCATAGGAGATGGGTTGTCGTCAGTAGCTGGAGAGTATGGTTGCATCCTCCTCTAGGAGCACAGTATCCACACAGGAATTCCAAGAGGCCATTAGAGAGGGTGAGTACTATTAGGTGCATTACCACCAAGTAGTGCATCGAGTGGCTTAGGTCCCAAATTATTCATGGTAGACTGGATATAGGCCTCCAGAGGATCACGGGGACAGGTCAGGTGGTGAGGGGAGTAGCTAGCAGGGCTAGCTCATTTTTATCAAAGACATTATTATTTTTGAGATCCATAGGCTCATTTTTGATAGCCCCATGGGCAATTGTACTATATTGATTGATATACACACTTGATCCCAATTTTGTACCATGATAGTGCATTATTATTTTGATGATATATGAGATGATATAAGCTGATTTGATTCGATGTATGATGTGTCCTATCTTATTTATGAATTATGGATGGATTTTTTTACTTTATATATTCGATGGTCTATATGTGATGCAATGTGATGTATGTTTCTATATGATGTTTGTGATGTGATGCAGTGATTTATGGATGCATTTCTTTTTTAGTATCTTTTCTATGCACTTTTATGATGATGTATGGATAATGAAAATGTTTAGACCAATATAACTATATTATGCACTTATGGATGATGATGATGAAATGTATGCAATCTTTTCCTTTCTTCATTATCTTTCTCATGTATGATTTAGTGATGCATTTATGGATGCCATGATGATGAACATGATATGATGTGATGATGCATTTTTATAATGATGTCTATGTGATGGTGCATTTAATGATGGTGTCTATGTATATGATATGATATGATGTACATGGTATGATAATTCTTATATGATGATGCAAACAAATGATATGTATGTGATGTTATATGATTATGTAATGGATGAAAATGAATGATATTATGTTGTATATGTGATGATGAAATGGATGCTTTGATGATATACATGATATGAGTTAATAATGCCTATGTGATGGTACTTTTATGCTTATGCAATGAATGCAAATGCATGGTCTATGAAATGCCTAGAATAACCAATCTATATTATGATGCAAATGATGAAATGCAATGCATGTGAGATTATCAGTGTCTCCTATATGTCATGATATGATGTGCTTTATGCTAATGGTTTGTGGATGCAATATGGGTGCAATAGAAATGATAATTGACAGTCATGGTATGATGTTAGCATAGAAAGAAGATAGAAGAAAGAAGAGAATACAACGAATCAAAAGATGATGATAATGATTATGATTATTTGCTTACTAGGAATTGGGACTTTAAAAGGGCCATTTACCTTATGTTTGATAATACACATAGGAACGATGAATCAACAATTAGATAAGAGTACTCCTATTCACACTTGGCACATGGAACTTCATTTAGAATGTAGTTTATATATTTCAAACATCTGGGACCAAAACATAGAATGGAAAACCTTCCTATGTGGTCAACAAGACACCTAAAACACCCTCCCTACAAACCAAACAAAGCATGCATGACCAAGGTTATATTATAAGAATATCCAACAAGCACAACAGATAAAAAGAAAATGATAATTTCCCCATTCCTTTATCCCTAAATCCTTTTGTTTGGAAATCATTGAGAGGTCATTGAAATGAGTGCACAAAGATAAGTCAAAAGACAAAGATAAAGTAAACAAACAAGCTAATGTTCTTCAATACCGCTAGCCAAGACTAAACTATGGTGACACTTGATGTTGATGTCCATTGTAGGAAGGATTCATCCTAGGACATGATGTTATCGGATGATTGATTTGGGACTGATTGGATCATAGGCTATTGATGCAAAGAGTTGACCAACTTGTTTTCTTACTGACCTAGACTTGAGACCTTGAAGTTTAAGTTTTCCCTTTTAACCTACTAGACTTATTTCTGACTGTTTCACCAAACATTGAAGATGATGACTATTTATTATGAGCGAATTTTTATTGTAGGTGAAAGTGAGATGGGGATGGATTTTTCAAATATTTGGATGTTTCTGAATGTTTTCTGAAATGTTATGAGGTTGTTTTTGGTATTTTCAATATTTTACAAATGTTTTGATTTTCCAATTTTCAAATGTTTTGGGGTTTTCTGAGATTTTGACCAAGAGACTAACCTAAAGACCTATCCTAGGGGCCTCGGGGGATAATCAACCAAATTATCCTTGCCTATGTTGTACATGTAGAGACCGCATAGTTTGACTGACACAAACTTGATTATTGATATGAACAAATGGATAGTCGATTTATTATGATAGTCTCCTAAAGGACTGACCTAAGTGTCTTAGGGGATGATCAAAGATCAACCTTGCCTACGTTCAAAGCTCAAAGATAACGTAGTTCAACAAGATGAGTTTGTTTTTGACTTTTTTGATTGACATTTTGACGTATTTTTTTGATTTTGAATGTTTTTGGAATTTTTTGATTTTATGAATGTTTTTGTATTTTTCTATTTTAGTGAAGACTTCTGAATATACACAAATCCGATATGATGAGAACATGCCCCCAACATGATGCAATAGACTACTCCAATATAGGCAGGACAAACTAACCTTAAGGGTGGATCGAGTAGTACTAGGAGAGATCATGACATGAGTATAGGACTAAGCTATGGGGCAGATGCGAATGGGTGATGGATGGAGACATGGAATGCGATGGATGATGGAAGCATAATGGATGGATGATGCAAAATGAGTCACAGAGATCCTGGTGGATGGAAAGTGCTTATTTACATGAGGTGCTTGTTTTCCAGGTTTTCACCAAGGTACTTTTCCAAAGTGCCACCGAAGCAATTCTCACTAGAGGACAATTGTCTCTTTACTATTTTTCAATCCTTTTTCTGATTTTTTCTGATTTTTTTTTTTTTGTTGTCACAAAGACACCTGTTTTCTAGGTTTTCATCAGGGCGACCATTTTTTAAGGACATTTTTTATTTTTTTTGGTTTTATACCCTAGAATAATTACGAATAAAACTTTTTAAGATGAGAACTATTCATGGGCTCCTGTAGAGGTTCCCCTTCAGGTGTTGATAACTGATATGCCCCTGACTTGTAGCTCACTGTAATGAAAAATGGTCCCAACCAATTAGGTTCAAAATTTCCCTTGCCATCTAGATTTGGAACATTTTTCTAATTCTCCTTTAGCACAAGTTCTCCTACTTGGAAGATCCGACTCTTGATCTTCTTGTTATAACTCCATTTAAGTCAGTTCTGGTACGCTTGCAAATGGTTTAAGGCATCCATACCCCACTCATCTAGCAGCTCCAACTCATTCAATCGTGACACTCGATATTCTTCATCTGTAATGAGATTCTGCAATGATATTCTTAGAGACGGGAGCTCAATCTCAATAGGGAGTATAGCTTATAATTCGTAAACCAAGGAGAATGGGGTGGCACCTATTGGTGTGCAGATGCTTGTTCGATAGGCCCATAGGGCAGGATTCAATTGAAGGTTCTAATCCTGACCAAATTCATTGATTGTCTTCTTGAGGATTTTCAGGATGGTTTTATTTGTAGCCTCAGCTTGGTTGTTTCCTTACGGATGATATAGAGTGGAAAAGAAATGTTGGATTTTGAATTTCTAGCATAGGTTGTGAACATCCTAATTTTTTAAAGGTGTCCCATTATTTGAGATAATGGCTTCAAGGACACCATGATGGAAAATTAAGTAGTTCGAGATGAAATTTGATATCTAGTTTCCTGTGATGTAAGTCCTGGGAATGGCTTCTACCAACTTTGTGAAGTACTTAGTGGCAGTGATGATGAATTTATGTCCACTCAATGAGGTGGGAGTGACTTTTCCAATGAGATCAAAACCCCCACTATGAGAAGGGCCAAGGTGTGGCAATCGGGTGGAGCTCTTGAACTAGTGCATGGACGAGGTCGCCATGTTGACATTGTAGACACCTTTTGACATAGTCATGTGCTTCTCTTTCCATTGTAGTCCAATAGTACCCTGTCCTTAGAAGTTTCTTGGCTAAGGTTATACTGCTCAAATGTGAACCACTAATGTCGTTATGTACCTTGATTAAGGTAGTCAATGCCTCCTTAGCATTTAGGAAACATAACAAGGTTCCTTCAATGCTTCTACAATAAAGGGTATCTCTTAGGATGACAAAACAGGATGCTTTTTTGAAAAAGGATCTTTTGAGGTTTAGGGTTATGTTGGCTAGGAGGACTCGTATTCTTAGATGAGTGTGTATGTCATGGTACTAGGAATCACCAGGACTAACGATTTTAGACAAAAATTCAGACTATGGTACCTTGAACGTGGGAATGAGAAGCTGCTCTACAAGGAATTCTTTCTTTGGAACATTATGTGGGACATTTAGGAGTGATCTGATTGTAGCCATTGCATCAGCCACTATGTTGTTTTCTCTTGGTAGCTGCTCAAATATGATATCAATGAAGAACTCCTTAATACTTTCTACCAATTTCTTTTATAGAGTTAGCTTATCATCCTTTGTTTGATACTCATTGTTGACCTAATTGATTATGAGTTGTGAATCCCCATAGACCTTTAGTGCCATTATCTACCATTGCACTGTAATTCTTAGCCCTATGAAAAGAGCTTCATATTTTGCTATGTTATTTGTGCAAGGGAATGACAACTTGTATGATTTTGGAATGCAATCCCCTTATGGGGTGATGAAGAAGATCCTTGCTCCTGACCCATGTTGTGTGTAGGATCCATCAAAATAAATTTTCCTGTAATCCACTACACTTATATTGAAGATTGATTCGTCTGGGAACTCTAATACAAGTGGGTTCCCTAAGTATATTAGTGCCTCCACCAATCTAAAATTGCTTGTCCTTTGATGGACTTGTGTTCCACATACTCAATGCCATGCTCTGTGAGGATCATAGCCCACTTTGTTGTCTGCCCTATAAGCATTTCTTTGGAAAGCAAGTACCTAAGGGGGTATATCTTTATGATAAGCTTTATCTGATGGGCTAGCATGTAATGTTTGAACTTTTTTGTTGTAAATACAACTGCTAGACAAGATTTCTCAATGGATTTATAGTTCAATTCATGGAATACCATAGTTTTGTTGATATAATAGATAGCTCTCTCTTTTCCATTTTCATCATGTTGTGCTAGGAGAGTGCCGAGAGTTGTCATTGTTGTTGATATGTATAAGATCAAAGGTTTTCCTAGAATTTACGACATTAGGACTGGTGGCATGAGTAAGTATTCTTTGATCTCATTGAAGGCCTAATCAAAATTTTCATCCCACTTGTATGCTACCCCCTTGTGGAGTAGATGAGAGTAGGGGACAACCTTGTCTACTAGTTGCGTTATGAATCAGTGAATGGACTGGAGTCTTGCTTGTAAACCCCTTAGTTTTTTTAGTGTTTTAGGTGCCTCCATTTTGAGGATGGCCTTGACCTTAGCAAGATCTATTTGAATTCCTCTCATGGACATGATGTACCTGAGGAGCTTCCCTAATTGTAATATGAAGACACACTTTTTTGGATTGAGTCTGACTTTGTATTCTTCTAACCTATCAAAAATGGAGCCCAATGTTGCTATGTGATCTCACCTTTTCTTGGACTTGGCCAATATATCATCCATGTAATCTTCTACAGTTTTGTCGATCATGTCATGAAAATTAGTGTCATGGCCCTTTGATAGGTAGCTCCTGGATTCTTCAACCCAAATGGCATCATATTCTAGCAATATGTCCCCCATGGGCAAGTGAAAGTCATTTTTTGTTGGTCTTCTTTAG
>VDFB02019562.1:0-42741 GCA_007258455.2 Sequoia sempervirens
TGGGATGCTTTAGGTAACAATTTATATCAACATTTTGCTGATAAATCTAATAATATGTCTTTGTTAGAGCAGTTGAGCACCATTCAGAGGGCGCCACATGAGAACTTACCAATTTCAGAGAACCTGGGACAGGATTCCTACAACGGTAAAACCTTTACCAGCACATGCTTTTCTATTTTACTTAAATCTTTAAATAGTAAAATTTTAGTCATGACTCAATCTATGGGTGGGCATATACTCCCTAACGCTTATGACATAGCCATTAGATCTGAAAACTATCTCATCCAAGCTAGATACATAACCCCTAGACCTCTTATGCCATTATTCCCAGAAATACAGCCACCTACCCCTACTGTTGTACCCCCCTTAGCTGTTGTCCCGCCTGTTCCAGCAATAGGCTATCATAATGTAGCCCAAGAAGTTGTTGCTCCAGCCTCGAACCAAGAATTTCAAGAGATTAAAAGTATACTCAAGACCTTCGGGAATAATCTTGTGAGCATTAAGAAGTAAGTAGGTCATGAAGATAAGCCTTATCAAGCCACTTATCAACAAAACTAGCCAAATAGGCCTACTTTTTAGAATGATTACCAAGCCCAAAGAAGGAATTTTAACCCTAGGTCATTCCAGCCATACAATCCAAACACAACTAGTTCATCAAAGGAAATTGTGCCCCAAAATAATGTTGCCTAGGATTACGATTGGTGTTATCCGTGCAATCAACCCCATAACCAATCAGCGTGCGCTAATAGAATGAGAAATCAGGCTTTAATGGTTCAAAATAACTATGCTGGTTCAGAAAATGTTGCATATCAGAATCAAGAACATCAAGATAATGTGGAAGTTTCCTTGCCAAACTGGAAAAGCTTTGAATTATGTGGCGTGAATGGCCAAGATCAGCAAAATTCTCCCGTTTAGGCTAATACTATATCGAAAAAGAGAGCTATGGATTTGGGACAACAAGCTAGAAATTCACAGCAACAACCCACAAACAGTAAGCAGCCCACTTCATCAAATGTTAACGCTGCAGCATAGCCTAAAGTGCAGATTCTGCAAAGAGGCCAAGAGATATCTAGCAAGGAGCAATCAAAGACATATTCACAACATTTGCAAAGGAAAAACGATGTTGTTGTCACAAAAAACCAACAAAAGGTAAATTCTTCATCATTTAATATTGTTGAGCATCTCAAGAAAACCACAATTAGTATGTTGGTATTAGATGCTTTGCACCTCCCAGGGCAGAAAGGTTTACTACATAATGCTTTAGCTGAATTGTTTATTTATGATGATATTGATCAAAGGGTTGCTAAGGTCATGCTTGCTAACGATCTGGAGGATAAAAATGAGTAGAAAACTAAAGAGGTAAAACCTCCTCCATTTTATTTAAGTCTAATTATTGGCGATAAAATCATTCATAATTGTATGGTTGATTCTAGTGCCAGTAGTTTAGTCATGCCTAAAAGTTTAGCCGATAAGTTAGGTCTTGTTTATGAGCCTAATCCTCATAAAGGCGTAGTACAACGAGATGGGTCTGTTGTTAAAACTGCTGGTATTATAAAAAATTTGGCTCTTACTTTGCACACATCCCCGATTTTTTCTATTCATCAAGATATACATGTCATTGACTTACCGCCACACTTTTCCATTTGTCTCTCGAGAGATTTTACAACCAAGTTGGGTGGGTTTCTATCTTCAGATTGGTCTCATCTCTTCTTTAGAACAAGGTATGGTACGGAAGTGACCATAAAGTCCGAGCCTCTCGCCAAAGACCATATCGAGCCATATTCACCAAATCCTATAAATGCTAACCTCTACGAAACCTCTACACTGGAGGAACAAACCATGACCTCAGACTGCAGCACCCATATAGAAAATATCAATCTAGATGAATGGGCAGCTGAAGATCACGAGCTTGATCCTTTTCAGCACACATATGAGATAAGATTAGGAGTCTATATGATTTGAGAACCTAATTTTGATATGCCTAATCTTTGTAAAGAGGAGGAACCATCTGCAGAAATAGGAAATGAGCTTTGGAAGCTTTACTTCGATGGTTCGAGAAGCAGTATTGGTGCTGGAGGTGGGGCTATGTTGATTTCACCAGAGGGAGATAAATACTTTTCAGCCTACATATTTGCTTTTAGCTATTCGAATAATACAGCTGAGTATGAAGCGTTGGTGCATGGCCTCGAATGGGCCCGCAAACAAGGTATTAAATGCTTGCAAGTTTATGGTGATTTAGAACTAATTGTAAATCAGATCAGAAATTTTAATGCTTCCAAGAATGATTTGCTTAAGAAATATAAGCATCGTGTATGGGATTTGATGAAAGATTTTGATGCTTTTAATATTGTTTCGATTCCTAGAAATGACAATAAGCATGCTAATAGGCTTGCTGCCATAGGAGCCCAGTTTGATATTCCCAATGAAATTCATAAAGTAGAGGCATGTCAATATGTAAAAATAGTGGTCAGACCTTTCGTGCCTAACAATAATGTGAGCTGGCAAGTTTTTGATAGCGATGAGAAAATTGTAAATTTCTTGATTGTTGAAGTTGAGTTTGCAGATGGAAACCAACAAAAATGGCAGCAGCAATATGACGAACAGATTGTGCAGTTGAAGACCAACAAGCTGCCAAAAGGTTTGGTGACCTTGGAATCTGTGTTCAATTTAGATGACCAAGCGCGGAAAGACAAGTGTGGCCTGACCGTTAAGGAAGAACATTATGCAGCCATTGAAATCTTCAAAGGCAAGCTTTTCAAGCTAGGAAAGGTATGTAATAAAGAGGAACAACAAGCATTTATTTTGTTGTGTCAAAAATTTAGTGATGTTTTTGCTTGGGAGTACAAGGATTTGAGATGTTTTAACTCAGAACTAGCCCAACATACTATTGAATTAGAGCCTGGTGCAAAACCAGTAAGGTAGAAACAAAGACCTCTTAACCCAAAACTAGAACACCTTATGAAGGCTGAACTGAATAAATTAGTTGAGAGTGGTATTATTTTTCCTATCAAACACACCTCTTGGATGTCAAATTTATTGCCAATTAGGAAGAAAAGTGGGGAAATCAGATTATGTGTCAATTTCTGAAATTTAAATAAGGCTTCATTGAAAGACCACTACCCACTCCCCTCCATGAAGCAAATTCTGCAGGTAGTTTCTGGTTCTGATAGATTTTCTTTGCTAGATGGTTACTCAAGTTACAACCAGATTTTGGTCAAGCAAGAAGATCAATTCAAGATAGCATTTACCACCAAGTGGGGCACAATGGCCTACAAAAAGATGCCTTTCGGCTTATCCAACGTTGGAGCAACTTTTCAGCGAGCGATGGATATGGACTTTCACGGCCTTATGAACAAGTTTGTTTTGGTATATTTAGATGATATTACTGTTTTTTCTAGAAATGCTAATGAACATCTTGATCATTTAGAGCAGATTTTTCAGAGATGTAGAGAGTTTAGAGTGTCTCTCAATCCGAAGAAGTGTATATTTTTAGTGCACGAAGGCAAACTGCTCAAACATATTGTTTCAAAGCAAGGTATTTCTATAGACCCTGAAAGAGTCTCTGCAATTCTTGAATTTCCATTACCAGCTCACAAGAAAGGCTTGCAAAGCTTTCTTGGAAGAATAAATTTCGTGAGGAGGTTCATACCGAATATTGCAGCTTTGTTGCAACCTCTCACTTCTATGCTTAAAAATAATTTTCCATTCAAATGGACCAAAGAGGGTAAGAGGAGCTTTGAGTAGATAAAGGAAGCCCTTGCAGCTGCTCCTACTCTCATTAATCCAAATTTTGACAAAGACTTCATCTTGTATGCCTTTAGAGGAATAGATATAGTTCCAGCTATGTTATGCCAGCAAAACAAGGAAGGCTTGGAGCAGCCTGTAGCATTTTTTAGCCAGGTGTTACATGATTATGAGGTAAAATATTCTTTTGTCGAGAAGCATGTTTTTTCTATTGTGAGAAGTTTAAAAAAATTCAGGCATATGCTGTCCAACAACAAGATTCATTTGTTGGTTGCTCATTCAACTGTTAAGGATTTCTTACTTAACAAAGATATAAATGATAAGCGTGTTGGTTGGATTACCAACGTAATGGAATTTGACATTGACATAAAGGTAACCAAGCTCGTTAGAGGCAAAGGTTTGTGTGAACAGATTGCTGGAAATGAAGACAACAACTTAAAAGAAGCTGAAAATATGGATACAGTGCTAAATAATGATGTTGCAGGTGTTGTTCCAGCGTCTCCTGCTACTTGGTTGAAGCAAATGATGCATTATTTGCAAACTGGTGAGTGCCCCGAAGGCTTAGACAGAGCAAAAAGAAGGTATTACAGATTACAAGCCATTCCTTTTACAATTATTGATGGCATTCTTTATAGGAGAGATTTCCAAGGTGTTTTATTAAGATGCATTCAGCCTAATCAAGTTGATAAGTTGTTAGCAGAATTTCATGATGGGCCTTCAGGAGGCCATTTTTCTGCAAGAACAACAGCTCTGAAAATTATGCGAGCTGGTTATTACTGGCCAGATATGTTAAAAAATGCTATTGCTTGGGTCAGAAAATGTGAGAAATGTGCTTTATTTTCTAGAAAATAGAGGCTTGCAGCGCTGCCCCTGCATCCGATTCAGGTGGAACAGCCCTTTGCTAAGTGGGGCTTAGATTTTATTGGTCCTATCAATCCACCTTCAAGCGCGGGTCATAAGTGGATACTTACCACCACAGACTATTTTACCAAATGGACCGAGGCAGTCGCTTTGAAAGAAGCAAACGAGACTTTTGTGCTTAAATTTTATCAAGACCTAGTCTCGAGATTTGGAGTTCCAGATTCAATCATTTCTGGCAATGATTTGGCTTTAATTGGTTTGAGAATTTCTAATTGGTTAGTTAGAAACAATATTTATTTGAACACGTCTTCCAATTATTATCCGCAGGGCAATGGTCAGGCGAAATCTACAAACAAAAATTTGATTCGGATAATCAAGAAGATTGTTGAGGATAATCAAAGGACATGGCATGAAAAGCTTAACTTAGCCCTTTGGGCTGATAGGATAACTCCTAAAAGGGCCACCGGTTGTTCTCCTTTTGTTCTAACTTATGGTAAAGAAGCTAAGTTACCTATTTCCATTGAGTTACCAACTTTAAGTTATGTTAAAGAACTAGAATTGTTGAATGAACAACCTCTTGAAGTGAGATTTTCATAGCTAGTAGAGCTCGAAGAAACCAGAAAAAAAGCTCTAAGGTAGCTAGAGATACATCAAGCTCAAATTAAGAACTTTTTTGATAAGAGGGAAAGACCACGTGAGTTCATCGTTGGAGATCTAGTTTTCAAATGGAATGAATTTAAAAGCAATCCTGGACGACATTCCAAATTCGATGCAATTTGGGATGGGCCTTATGTGATCACTGAGTGCAAGGAACACAATGCGTTCCAACTTTCCAAGTTGACTAGAGAGGTGTTGTTTATCCTAGTTAATGGAATCCACCTCAAGCATTGCCTCTGAGATAAGTCTATCTTGTAAATAAGTAGAGTAGTATTGCAAATAACTGTGTTCACACATTTACTTTCAGTAGGTTTTGCTTTCCCTAATCGCTGCTATGCATGTTCTGTTGGCCATCAGAGCCTGTTAGTTTGCTTTCAGTTCTGTTTCATTTTGTTTCGCTGTTGTTTGGAGTGTTGTTGTTCAAATTTCTAAGTTTCATGAAGGGGCAGATTTGACTCCGCACCCAATGGAGTGTTTTAAGGCAATTGATCTATGCTTAGCAGGCAAGCATCTAGCGAAAATCGCCAAAATGTTACCAATTTTTTGCTACAACTCAATTGGTGGAGTTGGATTGAATACTAATTATATCTTAAGTGAAGTTACAGTTATTTCTGTGTTATACTTAAGTGTTGAGTGCATCTTATTTATCATTATTTATCAAGTGACAGTTATGCTTCGAAAAGATGAATCAAAATTTCAGAAGTTGCTATTCAATGTTTTAGAATCAAATGGAGAACATAATTGAGCATACAATAATAAAGAATTTCAGATTCCTCTCATTTATTTCATAAAGTAATTCATATTTACAGAATTTCATTTGATTGTGAGAATTCAAATGCTAGTAAAAATTTGCATTGAGATGCATTTTTCTTTTCAAAATGAAAAGCATAAGATTGAAATCAAATATCCACACAAGCCATGGATGTAACTATTACAGTACATCATAAGCATCACACTACACTATGGAAGATGCATAAAAGGAACAATCACGTAAGTATAAACATAATCATCATTGCCTGTTGATTGATGGTCAACGCAAAAGTGGTGCACCTTTTGTCTTCTTCGAGCTCCATTGACCTATAGAAAGGAAGAGAGGGATGCCAGAGGCTCTGACTATGAATATACCTACATGAACCATCGACGATAATGTAGTATGCTACTAATCATGCACTGAAACGATCAAGAAAAGTGCAGAAATATGAGCTGGAAGAGAGACATCAATATCATGATATGTTGTTTTATGCTAACATTGATTGTTTCTTTGTGCAGGTATAGGGAAAATCATGAAGCTGATTATTATTTGAAGACCAAGCATGTGGAGAAAAATAGGCTCCCACAAGGGTAGAGATCGGCATGCTACCCCTTCTTCATTACAAGTGGACTGAGAAGGAGATTGCATCATCATAATCATCAAGAAAGGAAACACAACTGGAAGAGTAAAGAAGAGTTATCCATCAAGCCATTAAACCAACTGTGCATTCATAAAAATCATGTAAATGCTTTCTAAAAGCTACAGGTGAACAGTGGGTTTAATCCGCTCAATCAATTTAACTGAGTACATTCATCTTAAACATTGTTGTATGTTTTATGTTCTTCTTCCATAGTATTATGAGGCATTGTGTTCATGATATTATGCAAGGTTCAGCAGTGTTCTTTCTCTCAATCAAGGATAGTGAACAAGCATGCATAATGCCTCAATGAAGAGAATTGTTTCAGATTTTCATTTTAAAGGGAAGCAAGGTATAAATCAGTTTTGAATAATTGAGCATAAAAATGCATGAAGAGTACCAGATAAGAAACAGTGATAGCATCTAATCAATGCATAAACAGTTCAGTCATTTAGAAAGTGGTGAAGCAATCAACTTGCTTGTAAGAACAGAGTACGGTGATCAGTTGTGTTAGACACGATCTTTTTGGCTGACAATGGAGGGAAATAGTCTAAGAGTACACTGTTCTAAAGTTTTGTTTCCTCATTTATCATGTGTTTCAAATGGTGGTACAACAAGTTAAAAGTTATTTCCAGAATAAGAAAATTTTGCAGAATAACACTATTTTGGACATCTGTGTTGTTCTACCAGTGCAATGGTTTTTGTCATTTAAGCTATAATTTCAGAAAATCCACAATTATCAGGTAGAATTTCAAGGATTCATATACATAAAGTCATTTTCAGAACAAACAACATGTATACATTGAACCTGGTATGAATGAGGGTTTGGAGTGCATAAGAGACAAGGAAAACAACTCATCTACAAATTCAATCAAAAGGTTTTCTGTGTGCAAGGAGGGAACAGTAATATAATGGCAATTGAGAATATAAAAATAAAGATACATTTCCAGAATCTCATATACCCGAATGAGGGTTTTCAATAGTAATGAAAAAGAAACACATGGGAATTTTCTACAGAAAGAAGGACTAGTTGGAATATAACTGAAGATAAATCCAGAAATGCATTTTCTTCACATATAACAAATACCCATATACTAAAAATTGAAGAATTTGAATGCCAAAAGGAGCCATGATGGGTCGAGCCCAGATTTTACGTAGATATCAAAATATACAGATTTTGTTTATTTTTCATACACCCACATTGGGGTTTGAGTTTAAAGACAGATTTAATGCCATTTCTAGGTTACCCATATGGAGACTTCTACAACAAAATAGATGCTTTCTACAATTTTCAAAGTCGCCATGAGAGGGTTTTATAGGAAACAATAGAAAATAGAATAAATCATGATGAATCATGTTAAGGAAACACAGATTTCTTCAAAATACAGCTTACCCACATTGGGGTTTTGAACAAAAAATACAACTTCTACAATTTACAGTCACCCATGAAGGGTTCTATAAGGAAATCACAAAGATTTCAAAAGAAAGCAATAGTCATGGTGGGTCAAGCGAGCTTCAAAAGAAGTATGATTTCTTCAGAAACAATGAATGCCCACATCTAGTTTTGTTTCTAAAAGTAGAAAAGAGCAGGAAAATCATGATGGGTCAAGCTCAAAATACTCAGAAAGATCTTAACAAATATGTTCATGGCACGACCTGTAGATGACCTTTAAATTTATAAATGAAAATGACATCTTGGTGGAGTATATGAAGCTTTTAAGCTTCTATTTCATGAAAGGAGTTTCCAAAGGAAGAAGCAATGCTTACCATGCGTGCTGGAGGAGACTAAGAAGTTGTGGCTAGAGCTCTACAGAGCTTTCAAAATCCAAACAAAACACCCAGTGCGAGCTCATATATGGCGGCTAGTGGATACAAGAGACACAAATAACAAAACAACAAGCACATAAAATGAAAAAATACATCAGTCTGACTTGTTACAGCCATGGCCAGAGAGGCCTTTATTCTAAAAAATGGCTTAGAAGTGAATCAAAGGAGCTCAAAAAAGCTTGGAGATGAGCTTACCATTATCACAGAGAGGGAGGTCGAACAGATTGAAGGAAAGAATCACAAAAAATCAAGCATTCTCAGCAAAAACCCTAAGTTCTTCCATGGTGGTGGCGCATTGTCCTTTCTCAAGTAGAGCCCAAACTCTCCAAAATTCAAAAGTGCGAAATGATAGGAGTTAGGGTTTCTCCTTTGGTTTTGTTCTATTTTCCCTAATTCGAATTTAGGGTCCTTTTGCATTTTGAATTAAAAAAATTGAAGCTTAATACCTTGAGGGGGCAAATTATCATATGCCTAGGTCGACTTTGTTTAAGTCCTTAGGGCTTGGGTGATCCCACAATAATGGGTTACAATTTTGGCCAAACTTGACATTAAAATCAGGATTTTTCACCCGGACATTCACTTTCTTACACCTATAGTAGCTAAACCATTAAGGTTTGAAGATGAATCAAACTAGTTATTTGTTAGATATTTTGTGTAGATTCTATTATATTTTTTTAAAAAAAATTAAAAATAATTGTGAATCATTTTATGTAATTTTTAATAACTTATTTTTTCTACTAATCAGCATTTTTAAAAAGTGATGTTCACTTCGGCGCACATAACTTTTTTTATAGATAGGATACAATTCTGATTTTTAAAATGCAATTTTTTCACACCAATATCTAGGGGATGGATATTTTTTCATAATTTTTTGGTACATATATTTTTTTAATTAATTTTTCAAGTCAGCGTAATTATAATTTGGATGAGAGGTGTGCCGACCACGTATAACTTTTTGTATTCATTTGAATTAACTTATTCCTTTTTGTTGGAAATAAGGACATCAATACCTAGGGCACATGTATTTTTAAGAATTTTTTTTTCCTCCTGTTCTCTATTTTTTTAGGTAATATTATTGGGAAACTCAAAGAGCACCACATTCTCATTAAAATCCTACATTCACAAGAAATAAGAAATAATCATAATAATCAAATTAAACATATTTAAGAGTGCTTTTAGGAAGCATAATAAGGACTCACAGGAGAGCACAAAGCATAAATTTTAAATGAATTCATTTGATCACTCAAAAGGTAAATCAAAAGTGGTTTTTTATCCCGGCATTTTGATAGGTGTAGAGGAGACTAGATTATAGGTATGGTTTAAATCTAACAAGGTTCTACCATCAAGGGGTTTGATCTAAGGGGGTTTGATCAATCCCTCTTTAATTAAAATCATTTAAATGGAACCTTTAAAGTCTTAAATCATTGTATTTTCTAAAAATATGTGATTTCAGGCAAAAATCAGGGATGTCCCAAAAAGTGTAACCAATTATTGTGGCACCAGCTTGTGATTTTTATATTAACATTTATACCTTTGTCTTAAGTGGAGAATGAAGAATGTCCAATACTTAGGTTTATTTTAATTGATTTTGAGGGAAAATCAATTAAAATATGAATGATAAAATATTTTATGCCTAAGGGTGAAACACTTATGACTTAGAGTTTTATTTTGTTTGCAAATTGATTTTAAGGAAAATCAATTAGGATATTGATGAGGAGAGTTGTGCTTTGTATATTTTTATGATTTTTTAAAGAAAAATCAATTGTTGTATTGGAGAAATAAGGTGGTAGTTGTTTTTTGCAAAAGATTTAAAATCTTTAATTGCAAAAATAAATCTAATTGTGAGATTTTGAAGATCTACAACTATGTAAAGCAAAGATAAAGGAGATTGTTTTTATCTCTTTGCTATTTTTAGCAGATTGGGGTTGAGTTTTTTCCTTGGGTCGGATTTGAGTTGTCTGTTGGATGGATAAGGTGCTTTATTTGCTTTAAAAGAAAATTTAGTCTATTTTGAGAGGCTTTTCAGTATGTACATGGAAACAATGAGTTTTTCTACTTTTATGGAGACTCTTGAGACAGTTTTGAGACCTTTTCCTTGAGCTTTTCTTGTGAGCTCGAATTAGGGTTTGGGAGAATTATATCTTGAAGAAAGCAGTTTTCTTTTCTTCTTTAGTTCAGATTTTTAGTTTCTTGCTCTCGCACATTTTTGAGCTTGTAAACTCATTTGTACTCAGTTCAGACAAATTTTGGCATACTCCTTCAGTTGAATAAAAATAGCATTCCTACTTCTCAATTCTATGTCTACTTGCAGTTTCAGTTTGATGTTATATTGTGATTTCTATTCACAGAGTCCTTGTTATGTCCTAACACTGTGATTATTGATGCAAAAAGTTCAAAATGCAGGTTGCATGTTGTATTTAAAATCAGGTCTTCATGCAAATTATTTATGTGTTAATTTTTCATGAGAGGTTTTGAGATATTTTGTTTTTCTGAAAACTGTTTGTGAGGAAGAAATCAGAATCATCATTAAATCATTATCAAGTCTTGAAAGTAATTTGTTAGTCATAGGTTTTAATTTCAGTCATCCTTCTATCCCTTTTCCTCAGAAAATCATTTAGAATAACATTCATCATTCGGAGAACCAGCTCACTCTGGAGATTCTCTTTTCGCGTAGATCACCCACATCTGAAAAGAGTTTCCATGTTTCAACAAATAGTCTAATTTTTGCAAATCTAACAAAGGGTGCATATCTGATTTATAACATTACCATCATAATTGTGGCTACAAACCACAACAAATTCTAGGTAAGGGAAAACCTCATATAGCACCATGTGCCCTAATCTAAGCACCCGTGGTGCATTGACACTAGTAAGTTGTGTTTGCTTTCTAGCCTTATTGTCACATGAAAATATAAGTTCTAAAGTGAGCTTGCCATAGATTTGAGGATCGTAAATATCACGGTATTCATCAGTGAAACTTGGGGTTTTGAGCAATCCAGCATAATCTATTTTTCTACTCATTCTTGCTTTTCCTTTCCCAACAAATATTGTTCTAGTGATGATAGACATGCTTCAACAACAAAAAATCCCTCTTAACTCTTCCTTAATTTTCATCAAGTATCACAATTTTTGAACCCCAAACCCAAAGTTCGATAAAATAACAATTTAAAAAATAATTAAACATACGAATTTTGTTTTTCACTTACCTAGGTTTTGATTCTTGAAAAGATTAATACTCAAGGGTATTGACTACCTCTTGGTGCACACTATAACCGGTAATCTGAAATATCCCTTTGTGCCAACTCTCTTACACAAAAATAAAATCACTTAGCAATACAAAGTAAACTTATTTTTTTCAAATATCAAAGCAAAAAAAAATTCAATGTGTTGCCTCCAAACCACATAATCAGTACATTACATTTCTGTAATCAAACTTAAAAATAGGGTTCACCCCACAGTGTAACGGAAGTTGCAACACCGTGTTGATACGGTGGTTAGGTGTTTGAGTCTCATGACTAGGCCTTCGATGTGAAGGAAGGTTGTGGGAGATAAGGCAGGCCAAGGATCAGATGGGTGAGACTGATGACGTTGACGTGTTCCATCCAGCTACTAGGGTGAAATAAGATTGGCGTGCTAGAGGAAAGATGTGGCAGAGTCAACAGTCCATGGAGGAAGCACTAGAGAAAGTTCAGTGGATGGCGATGGGAGTGTTGGGCAGACGGGAGATGAAGAATACCGGTGAGATGGAGGACGGAGAACAGTGGAATTTGGAGTACGAGGTAGAAGGCAGAAGAAGCGGCGGTGGGGGCGGAAGGGTGGAGTACGGGAGGAAGGTGATTCAGAGCGAAGGGAAGAACGGAGTACGGAGTGGAGAGATGGAGGTGTGGAGAGAGGAGTAAGGGCGATGCAAGGAGTAAAAAGGGAGGAAGAAGATGGAGGAGCAAGAAGGCAAGGAAGAGGGAAGATGAAGGACTGGGAAGAAGAAGAAAATGGACTGGTATGAACACCAGACAAACATGGGGATGAGGTCCCTCACAATTGTGGCCTCACTGGTTCAAAGCTCCAGTCAAAAGCGATTACCGATAAAAAAAAATGAAACTTAAAAATAAATTCTAAAACAAATTTTCAGTCATCAATCATTGTATATCTGACAACTATAGAGTGATTCTGGAGGTTTAAACTCAAAATCCCAAGGCTCTGTGTGTTTTATTTTGAAATGCAGCTACAACCACCCATCAAATGTTCATCCAATAGTTGAGTATGATATAAACAATAAAAATGTGTTTAAAACTTCTATTAAACTTTAGCGTGCTAGGATCCACAATCCTAATGGACTCATTTAGATGAGCCCATGTTTCCATTTCTCCATCCTGTTGAGAAAATACATGTCCATTCAAAACATCACACAGCCTCATGGAAACCATTTAAAACCAATACATTCATTGGCATAAATGCCAAGGAACCAATGGCTCAACATTGCAAAGGACTCAATAAACTAACTAAAGATACCAAAAACCAGACGAGTAGGTCAACAAAAAATTAGAAAATCAATTCCATTTTGACCAACCCTAGAAACACTAACAACTTTTACTATTTTTAGTGATTTTTTTTCAATTTGATGGAAACTTTCTTTTTTCCTTTCTATTGCTTTATGTTTTAAATTTGCATTCAAATCTTTCACAAATAGGTAACACTTAATTTCTTAAATTATTAAAATCCAAAATTTCTAAGTTTATTAAATGTCTCATTCAATTATTTTATGTAAATTACTTGTATAACTTGAATAGACATTGAACAAACAAAATAATTATTTACTATAAATTAATACCAAAGAATAACACAACCATTTATTTTATTACAACTAAATTGCATTGTTACATTATTGCACAACTTCCTAACAATGAGTAGCCCATGCAAGCTCTTCTTTTCTAAAAATGGCACGTGTCACCTCACATTAGATAGATTTGATTCCAAGTTGTTACTCGTGATAATGCAAGAGCATTTCTTATACCATATTCTCAAACCACGAGGCTTGTCAAATATGGTTTGGATCTTGTTGTCTCAATCTAATGCACCAAAACAACCCAAAATGACTCATTTGATTCCAAGTTGGTAGTGTTGGCTATGGGATCCAAATCATATTACCAAAAAAATTACTTTGAGAATCCATAGGGCATGCCTACCATGTTGGTGAAATGGGAATTGTGGAAATAGAAAATGTACCCATCTTACTTATCAACTAGGGTCATGTAGAAGACAAGGCATGGTAAATTTCCTACCACCATTTTTGTACAACTTCCATGCACCGAGATAGTCCAACATGACTTCAAAAGTCCATAGCTCCTCTTTGAGGACCTCTTTCAAAATGGAGTATGAGAAGTCACTCACTTTAAATGCAAACATGATTAAAATACTTATATTTGTGCACTCTCTGTGAAAGTGCTTATCTACATTAGAGCTCCTCATCTTGGTTGAAAACTCATTTAGGAAGACAAGTAAACTAGATCTACTTTCCAATTCCACCCATTTTGAACTTGAAGCAAATTTCTCTTTTACTCTCTAACTACATAACTAGAGAAAATAGAATTTAGAACATCCCAATAACACCACATAATATTTTTCCTTATTAACCTTCCAAAATGAAAACCCTTATCAAAACTGAGAACATTGCACTCAATAGTAAAGCCTTGGCCTTTATCCTTTTACGAATGGTTTCAGCTATGGTCATGGGCCACCAACCTAATCTCTATTTACTCATGATTCATGCAAGGTATAATCACGCAAACCAAGTAAACAACTTAATCGTGTAACTTAAGTATTACATTTACAATATTTATTTCCATTTGTGTCTACCTGCATGCACAATGTACCCCAAGCTAGCAAGCTTCCAAAATCACTACTTAAACGATATGAAATCATTGCAAATCTTATTTCAATTGATCATTGGATTAAGTAAATCATCATCCACAGTACAACATGCAGTTTTGAACATCAAATTATCCAATCACTCGCTTCGAGTGTACATATTTCATCAATCCATGATATCGCAACAACATTTTCCTCAAAGAAAGACAATTTGACGGATATGCAAAAATTGATAAAAAGAAAATTGTGTGCCACATCCCATTCTTTCTACCATTTTTAGTATGAAGTTATTAATTAAACATTTCGCACGCTTTCAATTAAAAGAGGAATTTAATTTTGAATCTTTTAAAGATTTCGCAGGTACATATGGCATTAATCCACATAACCACAACCACATTCTATTAGATGAAATACAACCCAACAGATATGCGGTAACTGATAAAAATATTGACAATTAAATCAAAGGAAAAGTATTTTGAACATTGAAAAGATAGAGAATTAAATGAATTGTTGTAGCCTAATCATTATCAATGTCCACTCATAAATAATAAGTTACAATAAATTTTTCTCACATATGATCAAAACTATATGTTGAAATTGGAACATACAAAAAATTATAAATGTCTTTTCAACCATAAAAACCACATTTAGATATTGAACAAACCAAAAAATATTTACAAGAACAAAACTACAATAAGTATTTTTACTTGACTAGCCATGAAGTACATAGCTAGCCCAGCCAAAAAGACACTAACTGCAACAAGAAAACCAATCATAAAATACACATTAGAAGATATTTACAATATAATATAGACACAATCCATTACAAAACAATTGTGTATCAATAGCAAAAGGCCTCAACTAGGTGTTCAAGTAGGAGGCGAATCGAATTGAGAAAATTAACAACAAAGAAAAAGAGGAAATCACCCAAATCCTTCCTCTAAAAGTCAAGACTTTGTAATGATTCATTTATCATGTCACACACCAAACCACACCTCATATTAACCAAGGCAAAAGCTTGCACTGTCGAAGCAAATATTTCAAGTTTCTAGAAAATTCTACCAATAGACCTGCTAACCCACTTTCAAAATTGTAACGCTCAAGTGTCAACTCCAATGAGGAAATAGAGTAATTAAAAGGTTGCAAATAATGTATTCCTAGTGTCCTCTCCAAATATTTATCCAACAAAATGTCCATGCAACTAGACAAGAAAACGGAAGCCACTTCAAAAAATAGAGCATGGGAGTTGTTCTCAAGCCATTCCCTACCCACAATTACTCTTATAGCCTCCTCAACCTGCAAACAAGGAATACTAAAAACCATACCCAACTTTTTTCTATCATATCAATCGTTGCTTCTTTTCTCCCAAAAATATTTGGGTAACATAACATGCCATGAAGACTCCATAATATCCCGGTAAAACAGAGAATAGACAACAAAAAAAGCAAAGCCAAATATATTACAAATGATATGAAAAACACCAAGTTAAACAAATATATAGAGAACGAAGACATCAAATATGCAACATTTGAACATTTAGTTCACCACTCAATGTGAATATTATTTTGAAAAAAATCATTCATATGACTTTAAGTGATTTAATAAATAATAAAACGTCAACCACTTATATTTTTAAATCTAACGGTTATAGTGTTATTCCAGAGCTTTCAATTCACAAACTTCTAGTAGTTCAGACATTTTCTTCTGTAAAGCAACCATAGCCATCCATCCAAGATTCATTGAACGGTTATATCAGATTTTTGCATATAGCATTTTGACCTTGCCACAGCCTTTACAATCTTCGATCTTGCAATAGCCATCAATCTTTCATGAACTTAGCGCTGACCATTGATTCCTTTTAGACCATTCACTACAAGTTGAAGCTCGGTCCCACTAAGGACAAATGTCACAACTGTGCATAACCATGGAAAATTAATGGCATCACCTTGTCAACAGTTTAGACGCGTGACACCCACTTGTTTTTTAATCACCAATCTCAACCGTTGATTTCCATGAGAAAATACTTGACACCGACTTAGATGATATTGAAGTCTTTGACACTCTACGGAACTGGTAATCGCCTAGCTCTAGGGACCAGTCACCACAATGACTCCAAAACCTCAACCCATAACTTAAGTGACCTTCAACTATTGGTAGCCACCCAAGGATAAACTATTATTTTCGATGTCATGACTTTAAGTCACTTAATAAGTAATAAAAGATCAACCATTCATATTTGTAAATATAACATTTATAGTATTATTCTGAAGACTTCAATTTGTAAATCTAGCACTTCAAACAATTAATTCCCTCTCTAAAATTCACAAATCCACTGCTTTCAATAATTTCTTCCCGAATACAACTACAGTCATCCATCAAAAATTCATCGAACAATCATCGATTATATTAATTTACACTCATATCTAGTTTCACACATAATAGATATATGAAAAAGTCAATGCAGGTTTCTTTTTAAAATCCACATTATAATTTCCCTATTAGGAAAATACTAAAACTTGAAATTAAGGATGCCTCAACTTTTCTATTGTAACTTTTTCCTGTAAATTTTTTTTTTGTATTTATATCTTCAAACTTTAACATATGGATTATTTGTTCTCATATTTTTTGAAATAGATCTTGAATATATCATGTACTAGAAACATAACTATTTTGAGGAGCCTCCATTATCTATCTTAACCATTTATCTAAAATAGAAAATAACTATATTTTGACTCGTTATCATTTGTTTTATGCTGCTAGGTGGGTCTTTTTTGCTATGTATCTGCATAGCATAATATTCTCAAAGCAATAGGTTTGTTAGGTTTTGTGCATTGTGTGATTGTCGAAGAGATGGCTGGTGAGAATAATTTTAAAATTCGTTAATGAATATTATATATAATAATAGAGTTAATGATTGTTATTATTTATGATTTTTTTATCAAAATTAATAATATAGTGTTGTGATTGTGTAAATGTAGGTTGCATATAGTTTACATATATCGGCATATTTATATTGTATGCACCCAATAAAATTTATGGCTATGTCAATTTAATCAATTTACTATACATGGTAGGTTTATTTAATGCTCGAGTGTGTGAAATTGGATTACATGTCTTTTGTATTTATTCATTTGTTGCTATGCATATGGTTAATAAATATAGTTCTAGGGGTGATATAATGATTCCTGTAAACAGAGACAATTCTTTATTTTCAGTCAAGATAATGCTTCAATGCAACAACACTAAATTTGGTGCAGTTTTTTTGTACATTTTTCAGTATTTTGATTCGTGCCTGGTAGCTTGAATATATCAAACCATTTTACTGGCTTGATCTTTAATGGGTCTAAAGTCACTATGAAATATTTTTTCATACTCTGAATAGTTCTTTGAATACACCGGATGGGGCCACGTGGTAGTCATCTGCTATCCCTCGTGGTATCAACATCGTCGAAAGATTCATCACGGGTTGGCAGGCAATGACCAGGATTCAATCGATAGGATTAATCACAGCTCTCAGATTTTGGGACCTTTTATGATCAATGCAAATCTCTTCTCAAGATCTTCATATTAGATTAACAATTATATTTGATTTTATTCCATATAGTTATAATTTTAAACTTAGGAACATACAATTTCCTCTTATCACAGAATCAAGCAGAGGTTTTTCCTACAATATTTATTTTTTTCAGAGCTTTGGCATCAAATTATAAAATTTCAATAAAGTGATCTATCATGTGTTTCCAAAGGAAGTATAACTGATGCATAATACAATTTTCAGAATTTTCAACGCACAATTTTGCGTCCTTTTGTATTTTATCTCCCCCTTTGTCTTTGGGTTTCCATTCTTCTTTTCCAAATGGCTGATTTTAAATATGTGTAACTCTTAATTTGACATGACTATTATATTTTGAAATAAAAAATAAAACAATTGTTTCAGTCAAAAAAGTAATGGATGGTGATAATAGATATTCAATTAAATTACACTCAACATGGTATAAATTAGGAAGGCTACAAGTATTATATTGGGAATAAGTACATTTGATAATAGTGTTAATAGTGTGACATCAACATATTAGGGCGGGGTGGTGGGGAACAGTCCAGATTCAATCTTCAGAACGAGGGCACTTCTTTAAACAATTTAATATTAGGTGCCCTAAATTGTGTTTCAATAAAAAGGAACGATTATAGCCTTTTGAAATATTAAATGACGTGTTATCATTCGTTTTACTCTAGTAGGTGAGCCTTTTTTGCTATGTGTCTGCATAGCGTAAGATTTTGAGAGAAATAGGTTTGTTCTAAGGTTTTGTTCATTGCACAATAGGTGAAGACACAGTTGTTGAGAATAATTTTAAAATTCATCAATAAATATTATATATAATGATAGAGTCCATGATATTTATCATTTATGATATTTTCATCAGAATTAATAATATAGTGTTGTTATTGTGTAAATGTAGTTGATATATATTTTAGTTTTTTCTAGAGAAGACAATCACCTTTATATTTTAGTGCTAATGACCTTTTAATAAAAGCTAAAAAGAAAATGAGAAAGCCAAAAAAAATATTATAGTTTTTATATTTTTGAAACTACACTTATAGATCTACAAAATATTATTTTAAGATTTGTTTTAAAATACTATACCTATACAAGTAGGAATTGTAAAAATATTGTATGAAGATTTGTAGACCTTTGATTTACACAAAAAATACAAGATGGGTCCCAAACCTAAAACAAATACATTCTCAAGAAAAAATCAAAGGGAAAATATTTTGCCTATAGAAGAAGCATATACATTAGTAAAAAATATCATATTTTGCTCCCTTTAAATTTGGCCCATCATAGTCCATTCCCTTCAAGCTCTTATTTCTATCTCTTCTTTAGTTAATTCCAATCCCCGTGGACCCATCAAATCCATCCTATGGACTAGTAATTTCATTCCAACACATGCACTCTTAAACCATTTAATTCAAAACCTATAATAAACCTTTCACTCATGTTAAAGAAAATATAACTTATCTTTTAAACAAGTGACTAACAATGAAAAAACATCCAACTCTTCAACCTATCATGGACTCCAAATGGCTCAAAGCAAATGGTATAGGAAGGTCTGGTTGGAGGGTAACTCTCTAAACATTATAAATAATTTGAAGAATGCTTCACCTCTATCTTGGACTATTGAGTCCTTGGTTAGGGATTCCATTGAAATTATCAATTCCTTTGCTACTTGTTATATCTCCCACATATTGAGAGAGGGAAATATGTTAACTGATTTTTTTGCTAACTTTGGTGTTAGAGAAAGAAAGGAGTGGGACTTAAATGATCCTATTCCTTTTGAGGCAAAGACTATTATTAACAATGAATGCTAATCTCAAGTTGCTTTTTATCTTATTTTGTATTGAGTTGTGCATGCCCTTGATCATGTGGCCCAATATTATGAATGGGGATGCCCAAGTTTTAAGTATGGGGGATGGCTTTCACATGGATCGGAGTTCAAGTTCATCATTTCATATTTTTCCTTCTGCGAGCTTCGCACAGATTCTGGGTGATATTCATCTTAGTTTCTAGAGTCTTTTGTTTTATAATTCTACTATGGGTGGTATCTATCTTATTCTCCTGAGGTTTTTGCATTGTGCTTGGCCTTTGTTTGTTAAGTCTCCTGCGATGGGTCGGGACAAAAATTGTGTTGAGCCTAAGTCCTGCATTTCTGCTAAGCATAAGAAGGAGGTGTGGGAGATTTTAGAGAAGGGTGGCTTAACTCCGTATATGGAGAAACTGCATGGTAACAACCCCCAGGTCACTAATTTGGTTGCTTAAGGGTGGAATGAGATAACCCTGAATTTGGGTGGAAGGGAAGTCGTGGTTGATGAAGAATTCATAGCTCAAATTACTGGCTTGGCTATGCATGGTATGAAGGTGTTCAGAGACAAAAAAGAATCACGGGATGCGATGTCTATTTTATTTAAAGGGAATGAGGCTGTTGATTTGAAGACAGCGAAGAGTGGTGGTTATCAGTGGAGCTCCTTAAAAGTGTTGCGGCATGATGTTGTTGAAGAGATTATGAGGTATGTCACCTTGGAAGGCAGGTATATGACGATTAACACTTACCATTTCCTTTTGCTTAACCATTTCAGGCATAAGAAATGGATTTCCTTTTCATACTACTTGTTAATGTCACTTCACTCAAGGATTAAGGATCATATGAAAAACCCCAAAAACCTTGCCCTACATGTGGGGTTAATTCTCCTGATCTATGAACATGTCAAAGTTCATGAGGTGCAAAAACCTCTTGTGTCCTTGAAGGAAGATATTGCTAAACCCCAGGAGGGTTATGAGTCAATGTCGAAAGAGGAAAGGGTTAGTAAAAAATCTAAGAAGAGGAGGCTTATTTTGAACAAAGAGTCTAAGTCTAATACGGATGATGATGTTGATTATGTACCAGATTCCTATGCCTCTTTTGAGGAGGGCCCCAATTCCCCTACATTTCGGGTAAGACTAGGAAAAGGAAGTCAGATGACAAAGAGGGCTATACGACATGCAGTGATGAGGTTGCAGCGAATGTTCATTCTAAGGGGGTTAAGGACAAAAATTAACTTTATGGGGAAGCTTCCTCTCCTCCCCTAGTTACTAGACAACTATAGGAGACTGAGGATGGGAGCCAGAAGAGAAGGGTGTTGAGAACTATTGGCCAACTCTTGGAGAAGGGCTTCCCTCTTTCTCTGGCTGGAGGTATCTTTGGTGAGGCTTCTCTGGGTGTTGACATTGGGATGCAGAAGCAGGGGAAGGAAAGGGCTGTGGGTGGAGGACATATTGTGGGAACTAGCAAAGTGGATGTGGATAGGCTAATGAAAAGGAAGGTTGTTGCGGAGGAAATCGCTTACTCCATTCGAAAGATGAAGACTCTTGTCTTTGTTGGCAAAGGTAAGGATATTTTTGCTAACAAGGTTCATGTTAGTTCTTTTGATGAGGATGTTGTTGTGGGGAAAGGGATTGAGAACTTTGACAAAGAGGATGTTGATGTGTTGGGTTCAACTCGTGATAGTGCTAATGTGTTGTTTAAAATTTTTAAGTGGTTCTTCCATGAGATTAACAGGACTAATGTTAGAATTAGAGGTATTGCTAGTAAGGTTGAGGATCCTTCTGTCCAAAGCTAAATTGATGATCTAATGGACTCTCTTAATACTATGGCTAATATTGTGGCAGAGGAAACCATCAATTTGAAACAAAACTTGGAAGGGAGAATCTTATCCCTTGAGGATAAAATTGATAAAATGTGTAATGTTGTGATGAAGAGCGGAGATGTCCCTAAGGTTTTGGCTATTCCTGACTCTGCCAAGTTAATCTCCCCTATGATTACTATGAAAAAGAGAAAGGATATTGTGTCTATTGATGATACTATTGTTGTGGGTAAGTTGTTGGATGTGGAATGCGTAGGTGAGAAGGGTGGTGTTAAAGGTAGTGTTTTGAATGGTGAGGTAAAAACTAGTGGGCCAGGGGCCAGAACTAGAAATAAAATGAAAGCTCAAGGCGGGGCCTCTAGTTTAGAGGTGTTTGATACTGTGGATAATGTGCAGAAGATGGTTGCTAGTGAAATGGAGGTTGTTGAGATTCTAAACAATATGTAGTGGTGTTGGTTGGCTGCCTTCTTTTTGGCTGTTGGTTCGCTGACGTTGGGTCGATTGTTACGTAATGTGGTTTTCTATTTTTATTAGCTGCTTTATTTTGTAAAGGGTTCTGGGCCCCTTCAAAACCCATTTTTTTACCTCCAATCAAAACAATGAAAAAACATTCACAACCAAACCAACAAACATAAATTGAATAATCTTTGATTCATTTCATTCATAATTCATATAAAGAACTTAATCAAGAACAATGGCTTTGGAAATATCCCATTTACACAATATTAACAATCAAAAGATTAAAAGTTCTTCAAAAGATAGAAAAGACTTAGACAAAATTGTATTTGCGTCCTCTATTGCCCTCAAATTTCCTTTTATAAAACAAGAGAGAAGCAAGCTTTCGGCCATTACACATGCCATACTTTAATTTGGCATACATATTACATTTCAAAATTACAGGAGTAACTACAAGCTCATGCAGAGAATATTCAGACTGCCTGGAAAAGCTGAACATCCATATATGAACAAAACACCCGCGCATGCATAAAAATAACAACTTGTATGGCTCTTTTCCTGCTTTTTTCTATCTCTGCGCTGTGTGGGTGGGGTGTTGCATGCATGTTGGGGGGGGTTTCTTCTGGTGTTTTAGTGGGTGGGTTTGGGGGGCGTTCGGTGGCTGGGGGTCTCTTTTTCCTGCGGCCATTCTCCTTCCCTTTTCTCTGGTGTTTGGTGTGTGAGGCCAGGCTTTTGGCCGTGGTTGGGGAGTGTAGGGTGTCGGACTTGCTTGCCTGGTGGAAGGTGGGGTTTGGTGTGGGGTGTGGAGCTTTGTCTGGGGTTGGAGCTGGCTTGGTGTGGGGTTTTGCCAAGTGGTCAGTGGTGTGCTTTTAGCTGAAGGGTGTGGGTTTGGGTAGTGCCTCTTCCTTTCCCCAATGGAGCTTGGGGAACCTTCGGGGGAGGGAACTAAGCTGGATTTTCGTGTCGCTCTTGGCTCGAATCCCTTTCCTTCGGAGGCTCGTCTTCATGATAATAGTTTATTTTCTCAGAATTTGGAGAAGAATGAGGTTGGTTCGTCAGGAGGGTTTCGTGTACCCAAGATTAATGGATGCCTCGAAAGGTGTAAAGAGAGGCCGAATGTGGTGATCCCGATGGAGATGCTCGCTAAAGATATTGAGTACTACTCACGCCATTCATTGTATTGCAAATTTTTGGGTTTGAAAATTTCGTTGCAATTTTTGGAGTCCTGGGCCAGGAGGACTTGGATGCCGGTAGGAGAGATGGAGATTCGGCTCCTAGCCAATAACTATTTCATGGTCACGTTTGATTGCATGGCAGATAGGATCAATGTTTTTGAAGGAGGCCCTTATTTTTACAATCAGGTGGGCTTGTTTATCAAGCCATGGCATGCGGGATTCAATCCGGCCGAGGAGATTCCTAGTCGAGTTCCAGTCTGGGTCAGATTGCCAAGGCTACCGGTCGAGTGCTGGCGTGAAGATGTTCTGCATCTTCTTGCCTCAATGCTTGGTAAACCCGTTGGTTCGTCGCAACAGACGCAGTTCAAAAAGGTAATGACATTTGCTCGATTCTGTGTGGAAATTGATTTAAGTAAACCTTTGCCAGATTCTCTTGAAGTGAGTGCAGGCTCTCACTCATGGGTTCAACAACTTGATTATGAGACCTTACCCTTTAGATGTCGGTTGTGTCATGAATATGGCCACTTACTGCGTAGATGTCCAAGGGCCAAGCCTTTGGAGACTAATGCTTCACAGCCTCCTAAGAATCCTTCTGGGTTGGATAAGGGTAAGGGTCCTATTCTGGAAGGTGGTGCCGGGGAGGGTGGTTTTATTCCGGTCAGGAATCGGAATAGAAATAAGGGGCAGAAGAGGACTCTCAAAGAAAGACAAGAAGAGGACACTTTTAATAGATTCGAGGTATTGGATGATTTTAGTCAGCAGGAAGTGAATCCGGGTTTGGTGGACTTGGATCAAGGGACTATGGAAGTTGAACAGCATGGGTCTCCTATTCGGATAGTGCAAGTTTCTCAGCAGGAGGTGCATACGGGTTTACCAAATGTAGTGCAGGATGGGAAAGATCTAGGGCTTGAAGGGCTCTATTCAGAGGTTCTTTGTGCTCCACAAGTTGAGGAGACTGGGATTTTGGAATCAAACCATCAGTTGAGGGCTCCGGAGGAACCAAGTTGTGTTGTTGTTCCAGAAAAAAGCAAAGACGCTTCGGCCCACCACTCTCGGGGTTCGGGCTCGGAGTTAGGTAAGAGTAATAAGTTGTCTTCTCATTTGGGAATTCTTCAGAAGGATCTAAAAAAAGGTGGGACGGAAAAGGTCTCTAAGCTTGGCAGGAAGAAGGATGTGGAAAAGATCAAAATGATAGGGGAGAACTTGGTGGAGTCAGGGTCGGTTAAGACCTTGGATTCTCTCTTTTCGAGCCCCTTGAAATGATTGTCTTATCTTGGAATGTAAGGGGCTTGAACAGTGGCCCTCGACAAAAAGCTATTCGTGATTTGGTTAGAAGTCAATCGCCTGATGTGCTCTTTCTCCAGGAGACTAAGCTGTCGGTTGAAAGTATGTTTGGTTTGATGCCTAAGCTGTGGGGGAATGGTGAGTGCCAATGTATTGGCGCACAGGGAGCTTCTGGGGGAGTGGCTTGTTTATGGAATCCTCTGAAGATTTCTCCTCTTTGGTGGATGTCCTCCAAGTCTTCTCTCTCCATGATTGCTTCCTGCTTTGAGTCTGGGGAGGCTATATTTCTCTCCAATATTTATGCGCCTCCTGAGCTTCATGGTAAGCAATTATTGTGGACCCATATTAGGTTTGTTAGAAGTATGGCTCCTTACCATCCGTGGATAATGGCGGGGGATTTTAATGCTATCTCTAAGTTGGATGAGAAATGGGGTGGTATTGCAAGGCTGGAGCCTTCTGCTCTTCTCCTTCAGGATAACATTTCAGCTCTAAATCTGGTTGATATCAAGCCTAGTAATGGCCAGTTCACTTGGACTAATCGGAGGATTGGGGAGGATTGCATTGCTGAGCGTCTTGATCATTTTCTGGTTTCTTGTTACTGGGTTGGTGGTTTGTGGTCCTCTATGTCTAAAATTTTGGACTGGAGGGGTTCAGATCATTGGCCTATCAAGCTCGCGATCTCTTCGGCTCGTGTGCCTCGGTCTCCTCCTTTTAAATTCCAGCTTATGTGGCTTAGGGATCCCTCTCTTCATGACTACGTGGCTGAATGGTGGAGGTATGGTAGACCTTCCTATGGTACTAAAATGTATACTTTTGCTAAGTTACTTCAATTTGTCAAGTATCAACTCAAACGATGGAATCGACATTGCTTTGGAAACATTTTCCATGCTAAGGCTACTGCTCAGGCAGAGCTGGCTGGTATTACGAGGATGATTAGGGAGGATGGGATGACTGAAGTACTGCTCTTGGAAGAAGCCAAGGCTCTGAAGCTGTTGGAGGAGTGTGAGCTAAGGGAAGAAATTTTTTGGAAACAAAAGGCCCGGGTTGATTGGTTACTGGAAGGAGATAAGAATACTGCCTTCTTCTTCAATTCGGTGAAAGCCAGGAGACATGGCAACTCTATTTCTATTTTAGTGAATGACAGGGGTGAGCAGCTTTCCTCCTCTCAGGAGATCTTTAACGAAGCAGTTCATTACTTTGCTTCCTTATTCAAGGAGGAGGAGCGAAGGAGTTTCGACGAGGAAATTCAAGTCCTGTCGTGTATCCCTTCTCTTGTTTCTAGAGAAATGAATGAGCATCTTATGAGTGACATCTCGCTTGAGGAACTGGAGAGTATAGTGTTTCAGATGAAGAAGGGGAAAGCCCCTGGCCCGGATGGCTTTCCGATTGAGTTCTTCCAAGAGTTCTAGGATATTATCAAATTGGACTTGTTAGCAGTTGTGCAGGAGTCTCAATCAAATAAGCAAATGCTACGGGCTCTCAATTCCACCTTCCTAGCTCTCATTCCCAAGTGTGAGGGTGCTAATAGGTTAACGCAATTTTGGCCTATCTCTCTGTGCAATGTGATTTATAAAATTATCTCTAAATTGATGGCTGACCAGTTGAAAAAGTGGCTTTCAGTGTTGATTTCTGAGGAACAGAGCGGTTTTGTGGAGGGTCGGCAAATTTTGGATGGGGTGGTGATTGCAACTGAAACTATCCATTCTATGGCCACCTCCAAGGTTAAGGCAATGTTTATCAAACTGGATATGGCTAAGGCTTATGACAGAGTTCAGTGGTCCTTCCTTCAGAAGATTCTTGGCACTTTTGGTTTTGGGGAGGATTGGATTAGATGGGTAATGAGCTGTGTTACTACAACTTCCTTTTCTGTGTTAATCAATGGTGAGCACTCAGAGCTTTTTGGTGCATCTCGGGGTTTGCGCCAGGGAGACCCCCTCTCTCCCTATTTGTTTATCCTTCTTGCCGAGGGTCTGGGACGCTTGATGAGAAGGCATGTGGAGCTGGGGCTTATTTCGGGATGGAGATGGAATGGTGGCTTACCTTCGCAGTCTCATTTGCAGTTTGTGGATGACACTGCTTTGATGGGGCTAGCGTCTATCAGGGAAGCTACTAATATGCGCAAAGTTTTGGATGTTTATCTTAATGCCTCGGGCCAATTGATCAATGAGGAAAAGTCCTCCATCTTTTTCTTTAACACTCCTGAGCCCATTCAGAGGAGGATTGCTCACATTTTGAGATTTCAGATTGGGTCTCTCCCCTTGACCTACCTTGGTATTTCGATCTCTGTTGGAAGACCTTATAGGTATTCTTGGCAAAATATATTGGATAAATTTCGTGTGAAGGTTAATCATTGGACCCACAGATGGCTGTCCTTTGCTGGGCGTGTTCAGTTGCTCAAGTCTGTGGTGCAGGCTCTCCCCATCTACAGGTGCATGATCCAGGTTGCCCCGGTGAGTTTCATTAAGGAGTTGGATTCTCTTGCTAGGCAGTTTTTATGGGCTGGTAGCCTACAGTCTTCCAAATGGAGTCTTGTCAAGTGGGATACTGTTTGTAGCCCGAAGCAGTTCGGAGGGCTTGGTTTAAGGCAGTCTTTGTTGTCCAGCGTGGCTCAAGCTGCTAAGTTGTATTGGCGCTGGTGTGTGGAGCAGGATCATCTCTAGGCTAGAATTTTATCTCATAAGTATTTTCCAGGGATCCCTCAGAGTGATATTCCCCGGTACTCCTTGAGGGGGAAAGGTTCGGTGATTTGGGGTACTCTCAAGAAAGGGGCTTATCTCATAAAGGATGGCCTTTTTTGGATTTGCAAAAGGGGGACGGAAGCTCTCTTCTGGTCTGATTCTTGGGATGGTTTTCCCCCCATTCTTTCCCAGTTTCCGAACTTGGTAACTTTATGCCAGCGGTTCCTCGAAGCTGGTTGGTCTAGAGTGAGTGATTTTAAGTCCTTCTCCACCCGTGATCAGCTGAGAATGGTGAGATGGAAGAGCCCTGGCGAGTGGCCTGTTGTTGGTATGGAGGAGGACTGTGCTGAGTTGCACACAATCCTCTCCAACAGGAAATGTAGCTCCCTGCAGGAGAAGGATGTTCTTTCATGGTCTCCTAATCCTAAGGGTGTCTTTACTGTTGCTTCTGGATATCAGAGATTGTTATCTCATAGGCTTGAGGGGGGAGGTTCACTGGTGGAAGAGAGTGTGGAATAAGTTCTCCTGGCCAAAGTGTAATTGCTTTCTTTGGACCTTGGCCTGGAATAGGTGCTTGACGTGGGACAATATTCAGAAGAGGGGGTTTCAAGGCCCTTCTATTTGTGTTTTGTGCGGGGCAGCGGAGGAGGATTCTTCCCACTTGTTTTTTCGGTGCCCCTTTGTTTTGCATCTTTGGCATATTTGGTGGGAGGCCTGGAGAATCCCGTGTGTTCATGCCTCTTCACTGGTGGAGTTTTGGAACAGTGTTGGTAGACCTCCTTCTGGGACCTCTTTCCTGCAGGAGGTGTGGTATGTAGGTCCTACATTCATATTGTGGCAGATCTGGCTAGAACGAAATCGTAGAATTTTTCGAGGTGAAAGGTTGATATTCCAACAAGTTTGGCAAAGAGTAAGGGCTATGATTCAAGAGACGGTGGAAGCTAAGTGTGAGGTGGTTTTCCCTTTAGACAAAGGGGACGCTGAGAAGGTGGAGAGACTTGGAATCCAGGGGTTGTCTTCAGCTTCGGCTTGCGTCAAGAGGGGAAGGAGGGGGAAACAAAAAGTCCAAAGGTTGGGCAGGTGGATGCCCCCTCCGGAGGGTATCTTGAAGATCAATACTGATGGTTCTTCAAGAGGCAACCCTGGTCCTGCTGGAATTGGTGGAGTTGGTCGGGATTCTTCGGGCTCTGTGGTTTTCTTCTTCTCTGCTCACGAAGGGGTGCAATCTATCAACCTTATGGAAGGTTTGGCGATTCTCTATGCTCTTGAGAGGGCTTATGATTTGGGTTGGTGCAGGGTTATTTGTGAATCTGATTCTCAGGTTCTGATTGGTTTGATAAATAATCGGACAGTGTCTGATGTTAGCTGGCAGCTGGCTAGAATGGTGCAACAGATTTTACAGATTAGTTCTTTGATGGAGTTTATATCCTTTGTCCATATTCCTTGGGAGTGGAATAGGGCTGCTGATTGTTTGGCTAAGTGGGCTTCTGAGAATCTTCTTGGTTGGAAGATTGATGGGTGGGAGCAAGTTCCCCAGGAGCTCCACCAGGATTTAGAAGGGATTCTGGCTAAAGATGGGGATGGTCACAATGAGGAAGGCTGATGTGTGTTGCTCTGTTGCTGTTGGCGGGTCTTTGCAGCCTAGATTTTTTGTAATCTTCTCTTTTGATTTTCAATAAAGTTTTTACCCTTTTTTTTTAAAAAACGCGTAATAAAGCATAAACCACTCGGGAATAAAACACTTCTAGAAATGCTCATTGTAAAAATGACAGAAGCCTTGAAAATAATACATTAGAGACAAGAAAAACTATGAAAAGTTTTAAGAATGTTTTCAATGTAAGAGAAATTTGTTTACAAACATAAGGATCTTGTTCAATGCATGTGGAAAAATAAAAAACCACAAAAAATATGAAAAATGTGTGCTCACTCCATATCCATGTCCTTTATTTCAACAAAAATAAATTTTATATATACAAAACATGTATAATATGAATTGAAATTCAATATACACAAACTAATTATTTATCCCCAATCAATTACAATATTACCGGCATTATATAGCATTCTAAACACCACTAAACCATACAAGCTTTTGATTTGTGAGAACGACAAATGTTACTTCCCATCTATTATAATTGACCAAGCCCATAGTAATGTTATGATCTATCCTACCACCGCTATGGCTCTACACTCTTATTTCTAGCTTGTAATGATGATATGCACAGTTTAATATATTCATAGCTCCCATTTCCCCTGCATTATATGCAAGCTATATAAATTTTTAAATTTACTTTGCACTATTATGGTCGATCTGATTCAACATACTATACAATATACATCACACTAAATGCTTTGACTATTGCCTTGTTCCTTGCCATAGTACAACCATTTAATGATTGTTGTCTTGTGTCTTGTGCCTTGTGCCTTTCTAGAACACAACACTCATCAATTTCATGCATGATGAATGTTACCTTATGGTCTTCAGAATAGCAAACTAAAAGGGTACAAGAAAAAGTACTTAGAAATGACTAAAGAGATTTTCCTACTTCTACACAAATTATTCATCATTGTTTAACCTACTCAACAGTAATCTACCAAGCTTTAGAAATAGACACTTAAAGAGAACTACTTGTAAGTAGATATAGTTGAAAGAAAATTTCCCATAGAACTTAGATACAATAAATTGCAATAAATATATTCCAAATCCAATCAAATCTAACCAAGATACAATATAGGAAAACATCATAACCCATTAAACCCCAATTAAAAAAACAACTTAATGGAGCAAGCCCAAACTCATTGTCTGGATTGATTTAAGAATATTATTAATAAACATAATTTGTGGCTTCCAAAGACCATGTAGCTAAAATTAACTATTTTTTTATTTCTACTGTGTCCCAATTATAGATTACATTGTAGCACACTCCCAAGAAAACTAAATCTATGACATCTCCATTATTGAGATAAAATGGTTGAGATGGGTGTTTTAGACCTCCCCTCTTCTTAGCCTGCAACTTTAACAATGAAAAGTGTTGCATTCTTTTTGGACTTTCTTAGTTTCTTGGCTATTTCCATAGGATCTACTTCGCCTGTGACAGTTATAATGTTCCTAGAGCTATCCACTTGTATAGATTCAACACCTATAAAATGTATATCATATAAATTATATTCATTTAACAATGGATTTCTCCAACATACTCAAAAATCGTATGTCTAAACATGGAAGCACATACCATCTATATTTGCAATGGCATTCAAGACATTCTCCTTACATTTTGTGCAATACAAAAAACACTATAATCCTCTGCAATAACAAACTTTGCATTAACCTCATAAAAAAATTAAAACACCTGGCTATTTTATACAGGTAAGGAAAACCAAGGACTTTTCAAGGTAGAAGGAACAAGAATAATATCAAATTTGTATTCTATGCAACACAACCTAACTACTTAATCGTTGTATGTTTCTTGCCCAATTTAAACACATAATCCATTATTGGGTGTTTCAAAAAATAAGAAGTTAGATGAAAGAAATAACAAGCCAAAGGAGAAGGTCCATAATAGTAAAGAACACAAAATAATCAGTAAACAAAATTTCATGTAGTGCCCCTCCATTCTCACTGTGGATGTGTAGGAATTTTGGCTTTAGAACTTGGAGATGAAGGTAAAATAATAGGGACATTTAAAGGTATGTGCTAATAATGTTAAGAATTTGATATTGTATATTATGAATTTATGGAGTATGTGAGAAGGTTGGGAAATGGCTTATTATATATGTTTAAGGATAGGTTTATCATGATGTGTGTGTGTGTGTTCAGACATGATTGTTACTAGGATGCAAGCTATGGGCATATTTCTGCTATGGAAGTGCTTTGGTTATCTTTAGGGATTTCACATCATTTTGACATATTATTATTATTATTATAATTTGATTATGATTATATTTATTATCATGAAGAGGTACTGACTTGTGTTCTAGTGTTACAGTTGTAGATGGAACATGAGCTTCTATTAGTATTTTTGTGAGTATGATGCATATTGTTATGTTATTATTATGCAGAGATTTACTTGGATAGTTAAGTGACGCAATAGTATGTTAGGATAAGTGGAAAGGGTGGAATCATACCATTTGACGTATGGGGACATACAAGAATGAAATATGATTGCTAGAGTTCCTTTTCTAGTGCTTCGTCTATTATGCACATGTGGTCTAATTTGTACGTTTGAGTGAACAAGTACTAGGTTACGTCTCCGCCTAAATTAGCAAGCCTGAGTGTGCTTCTAATCCCAATGGTAGTTGAGGAGATAACATCTAGGCCAAGTTATACCCTAACCCTAGCCATTGTCTGCAATTAGGGACAATTGATTCAGTGTGAAACCACTTTTTTGGGTTATCACGGGACAATGCCTGATCTCCTATACCCTATAGATGGAGTGTTGTATTTATGTGAATGTTTCTTATCGAATATGTGATTATTTGATTATGTTGTCTAGCCTTGGTTTTGGATCCCAATTTGTTGGTGCTAAGTCTTGTGGTTAGCTGGGTTATTATTATGATTAGTATTATTTATGTTTTGATGTGAATGTCTCTTTTATGAAAGAAGTTATTTTGTGGTTTATGCTTGGTCTTTGAATATGACCTATTTAAGTGAAGTTCACTTATAGATTGGTTATGTTGTTGGTAATTGTAGTTGTCATGTGGGTGTTTAAGTGTGATTTAATGTTATATATATATATATATACTATTATTATGATTATATGTGTATTATGTTTTATGAAAATAAGGTTATAAATATTAACATATTCTAATGTTATCTATTAAATATTAATATGTAAGCATATGTTATATTTGCGTTTCGATTTACTATTTTGGTGGAGTAGCTATTTTTAAGGAGGTTATTTTATCTTTATAGTATTTTGAATTTATTTGGTGGGAAACCCTATACAAATGAGTTAATTATGTGAGTTAATTTGATTATTTATTTTATTTTAATTATTTCATTAGTGGGATGAAAATAGGTGTTTTAATTTAATATTTTAGTATTTTATTTTATGAGATGATTTTATTTCCTTGTTTTATTTTAGAAAATAAGAGTCTTTTGAGAAAAAAAGAAAAAAAGAAAAATACTTTTTCTTTTGTTTTTCTTTCTTTGAAATTTAATTAGTTTTATTTATGGAAAAATTTTGGAAATGGGATTTTCACTTTTTTTTGGTGTGTACATGAAATTTAGAGGATTCAACCTCCCGAGGGAGGCCTGGGAGAGATTTTTAGGGGTTTTGCTTTAAAATGAGGGGAGGGAGAATGTCTATCAATTTCCTCATATTGTTGATCTTGTTGGAAGTTGTGGTTTTGGGAGAATTCTAGATTGGGGAGTCGAAAGTTAAAATTTTCAAAGTTCAACATCGAATTTTCATCCATACCAAGTGTTGGATCTAGGTTGGATTTTGGGATCTTTTGTTTAAATTCTTTTTTAGTGTACAAATAATTTGATTGATTTCTTTCTCTGCTTTTGAAAATAAATGTTTGATAGTTTTATTCTGTGTGTGAATGAAATATTTATTTATTCTAGAATAAAAATCAATACATGTTTGTTGTCTTATGTTCTCTACCCAGTAAAATGGTATGATTGCGTCGCCCATAAATCTTCTTTTATGAATTGGGTAGGTGAGATATTTAAAGGGTTTTTTCATCTCGTTTTCTTTTAAAAAATTTCAAAAATCTAAAAAACCCAAATTGTAGTTTTTGAGATATGATTGAAACATGAGGCTACTATCAGGTTGTTCCTCCATAGTTGCAAATACCCTTGTTTTTCCCTGTAACCAACCATTGGAAGACTAGGATTTCAGATTTATAATAATTTTAAAGGGGTTAAATTAATTAAAATTTTAATATTTGATATTTTGGAATAGATCTAGTTGTTGGGTTTCTTATTTTGGTCATTTAGTTGTAATCAAGTAACACCAAAAAGATGGTTTTTATGGGAGTCGTTTGTTGTTTTTTATTTTATGAATTTGTAATTTATTTTTGGTCAATTTTACTTTCAATGCTAAGTAGTTGAGGGAAAAATATGAAATGGGTTTTTGACGGATTTGGATTTGGAGTTTATTTGACTATTTTATAGTTATTTTATGGTTGACAAATTTACAGATATCAAAAGGGAATTAGTTTTGTTCCAAAGATTGTATAGGAGGATATAGCTCTATCTTTTGATCTGTATTGTGTTGTACCTTTTTTTTAACGTCTTTATTGTCTATATGTTGACAATCCCTTCGTATTTGTGAAAACTTATGTTGAGGCTTCTATACTGTGTAAGGAATAATTGTACCAAGGTTATGTATTGTTGGTCCTATAATTTGTTACATTAAAGTTGGCTATCATGTTATAAGATGGTGAAAATGATGTAATGTTCTTCATTGTATGTGTTGTGGTATAATGATCTTTTTTTTTGTTTCCTATCCATTTGTATTATGTGTTAGGCTTCTGAAAGTATTTGAAAGTCTTTTTAAAAGTACTTGTGATTTTTGGTTGATTTTTGCTTTAAGTAGTCTCCTTTGGATGTTTTGTGCCAGTCACTTGTTTCTATTACTTGCTTGTGTGTGGGGCCTAGTGTTGTCTCCTAGCATGGAGGGAGTGGGCCTCAAGGTTCCACGTAGTAAGGTGGTATTTCCCAACCATCCATTGGGGTTTAGGTGGTGTAATTCGTGCACAACATGGAGAGTTTTTCCTTCCACTTTATTTCAAAGCTAAATTTATGTGCAGGTGATATTTGTAAGAAAATTGTGTCCAATATGTATTTTATATATATACCTCTCAAATGAATGTATCTTATAGTATGTTGTAGCATTCTTGTAAAGGAAACACAAATAGATTGAAGTAGTCTTGAAGATATATTTATTGTTGTTCATTATGTAATGGAAAGGTTAGCATAGGAATATTGTATTTATGATGCATATGAGATTAAGTTAGTAGTAAATGTGATACATCTTTATGTATCTATTTTATGGAATTGATTAGGATTAGGTTCATATTGGAATAGTGTTAGATGAGGTTTAATTATAAATAAGTTATGTTATCATATGTAATTGATGTATGAGATTTAATTTAAATTCAAAGAATTGACTAGATGTATTTTTAGTGTATCAAATGTCTTTCTATAGGTTTAGCTAGTGTTGATGTATCGTAGTAGCAACGTTAAAGGACCATGGTGGATAAGCATGCAAGTGGGCTATGATTAATGTTGATTTTAGGTCATAATGTGATTATGATATGATGTTAATGTAATGAAATTATCCATGCTAATTTGTTGAGTTGCATTAGTTAGTGTCACTTTAGTTTCTTTTAAAAAAAAAAAATTGGCATGATGTTGAAGGTCTTTTGTGTTAATCCATCAGGTCCCTTAGTGGGGCGTTACATTTCAACCAGCTAAGAAACAAGTTCTACAAGCTATGCACAACATTCCCTACAGTGAAAGAAGAATGTGATCATGCATACAAGCATCAAGAGTTCACAATAGCCGATCCACAATTATTCCACAAAAGAAAACAAGTTCATGTTTTATCTTCTTAGAAAGTTACAAACTAGTTTCTTCACACTTTTCCCACTTACACACTTGATCACATCCTTCTCCCATTGTAGCATATCCTATACAAAACACTTCCAGCTTGTGTTTGGTTTGGTTCTGATTTTTTTTGCTCAAATATTCTCATTGTCCACTATTTTCTCCTATAGTTTATTGTTTTTTTCAACCAATTTCTTGTTTCCTAATTTAGCTCTACTTGTAACAACTTTCATTCCATCAAACAATTAAAAACATTCATCAAATGTAGCCTTCACTACATTTTTAATATATTTCTTGAATTTTGTTTCAAATGGAAAACAAAGCATTGTTTTCAATCATTTAACCTTCGTTACAACATAACCCTAACAACTAAAATTTCCCAAAGTTCCTCCTCACTCATTTTCAAGCACCTTTCTCCACACCTCTATAGCCTACCATTTCAAAGGTTGTAAGATCACACTCACTAGACACCAAATCCATCAATGCATCTAATGACGCTTCATTATTTTTTTTACACAAATGAATAAAGACCCATAGATAATCACCTCACTATTCTAGAGCACAAGGCAGTAGATAACACATTTAACACCAAATATATTGCATAATATGCTTAATCCAACACACCAAAACAGCCCAAAATACTTCCAAAATTGATAGACCTTGCCTACAACCCTGAGGAAGCGGGAGCTAAAAACATGCAAACTACACCCATCCTCCTTACCAACTACAATTACACAAAAGGAAAGGTTCACTGCAAGAAGAAAATTACAATACTTATGTAACCACACTCTTTATCAAAACACTTATCTCAACCACACCCACTTTGAAAATTGCATTAAATAACAAAACCTTCCATTATCCCTTTTTTTTGGTAACCAAGAAACCAAATTTAATCATGTCAAAAGCCATTTGGATGTACAATATTTATTTTGAATGACACCTACCTACATGCAAGTTGTACCATAAGCTAACAAGAAACCCACTAAAATGATATGAATCTACAAAAAATCTTCTACTGAATGACAAATCCCTACATGTAGACCATACCTTAAGCCACCAACCAATCCACTTCCTAGCTACATGCAAATCGTACCTCAAGCTAATAAGCAACCCACTAAAATGATCTTAAACTATGTTTCATATACTATCAATTTTAAAAATATAATCAAGCAAAGTTTAAACAACAACAAAATCTTCTTCCAAAAGAAACCTCTGAAACCCTCCAACCCAAAACAAGATTACAATTTTTTGTCATGACATTTGAATCATAAAACCTCCATTAAAAACATCCCTACCCAAAACAAAGTACCATCTCTGTTTATAGGCATCATTATATTCCCCCTCAAACTATATTTATTAACCATATGCATAACAACAAACGAATAAATACAAAACAAAAATAATTCAATTTCACGCACTCCACCATTAAATAAACCTACCGCACAATAAATTGATTAAATTAATATAACCATAAATTTTATTTGGTACATACATATAAATATGTCAATACATATAAACTATATATCACCTACATTTACACAATAACAACACTATATTATTAATTCTGATGAAAATATCATAAATAATAATAATCATCAACTCTATCATTATATATAATACTCATTGACAAATTTTAAAATTATTCTCACCAATCGTCTCTTTGCCAATCACACAATGCACAAAACCTAACAAACCTATTGCTCTTGAAATCTTGTGATATGTAGAAAAGTAACAAAAAACACCCACCTACTAGCTTAAAACAAATGATAACACAAAAAAAAAAAAAATTGAAGGCTAAAATCATTCCTTTTTCTTAAGTCACAACTTAGGGAACCTAATATTAAAATTGTTTAAAGAAGTGCCCTCCTCCCACAAATTAAATTTGGATTGTATCCTGTCACCCCACATTGATATGTTGATGTGACAAAATATTGTGAATGATAGTGGGCGCATGGCACCTGTCCCATTCCTTTGCTACACCTCGACACTCTAATAAGTAATGTTGGTGGGCCCAATATTTGAGGGCTATGATTAATCTTTCCAATTGAATCCTAGTCATTCCCCGCCAACCCATGGAGAATCTCTCAATGATGTTGATGCCATGAGGGGTAGCCGAGAGTTGCCACATGACCTCATACAGTGCATTCAAAGAACTATTCAATAGATGAAAAAGCATTTCATGAAATATTTCACAGTGACTTTAGGCCCATTAAAGATCAAGCTACTAAAATGGTTCAATATATGTGGGCTTCTAGGTGCTAATCAAAATACTGAAAATGTACAAAAAAACACACCAAAATTAGTGTTATTGCATTGAAAGCTCTCCATCTTCCACTGCCTCTAAAAGCTCAAACCAACCACACCCTTAAGGACCTCGCTTCTATATAATCCAAACCAAACAAATATCGCTTACCACTCAAAAATTATAACATACCATTCATCGAAACAACACCTACAAACACCCTTTTTAAGCACCTTACATTAACACCTTGTAATCATTACACGTACTTAAAAAGTACTGTAAAACGTACTAAACAACCCCCATATAGTACGGAAAAAAATAAAGGCTAGAATAAATTATTACTAAAAGATCACTCGATATTGCACAACACAACTAAAAACAAAAATAAATTGTTCAAAAGTACATATCAATCTTGAACTACGTGAAGTTTGCAAAAATAACTCAAACCTTCACAACCAATCACATCCTCGATAAATGCCCTTTAAAGTATGTTTTGTTAAAAAAATTGCATCTTTGCCCCTCAAAACATAACCATAACTCCAAAATTCAGCCACACCAAATAATTCGCCAACATCATTTGAAGGTACACACATTATTCGCTCCATTAAGCAAACGATAGTCCCTTAGCAGGTACTAAAAATATATAAAAATTACTATTCATAAAAGATTTTTTAAAAAATTTAGAAAATTAACTACAAAAGAACTTTCCTGAATTTACTATTCAATACAAAAGTAAGTTACTAAATTAATATAATTAAATTTACAAAATATTGAAAATCTTTAAAAAATATATATATATTCTTTGTTGTCATTGTAAAACATTTTTTAATAATAGAAATAAAATAATAAAAAGAATGAAAAATAATTATTCTTTTTACAAATTTCAATTAATACACTTAAAATTAGAAAAATCAATAAAAAAGAAATATGCTAAATTTACTATTAAAAATATTCATTATATGTATTCAACGAATATGTGTGCATTTTTATTCTCCCCATTTGAATTGATGTCTACTAACCCATCACAAAGTGAAGTATTTATCAATAGATTTATGCTTTTAAATCATATTTTAAAGTAGTTTATATACTACGAAAAATTTCCTTCTTTTAGACAAGATAATCTTAAATTTTTTTAATATCAATTTAGAATTTTTATTTAATTGTAATATTATATTTAGGATTTTATATATATATATATATTAAGTCGAGAGGCTTCTTACACTCACATCAACAAGTATGTGTACATTTTTATTCTCCCCATTTAAATTGGCATCTACTAATCCATCGCAAAGTAAAGTATTTATCAATAGATTTATACTTTTAAATTAAATTTTAAAGTAGTTTACATACTACGAAAATTTCCTTGTTTTAGACAAGATAATCTTGAATATTTTGTTAATATCAATTTAGAATTTTTATTTAATTGTAATATTATATTTAAGATTTTTTTTGTATGTAAGCTTTAAAAGCGTGCATTATCATCATGTTTTTATAGTTTTACTATATATGACATTTTTAAGGAAATATAATATAGTTTCTAATTTATAATAGTAATATATATTATTTTATAATATTTGTTATGGAAATACATATTAATTTACAATTATAATTTTTAGAAGATTTTTTACAAGATTATCTTGAATATCTAAAAAGATTTAAATAAATACAATATTATATATATAGGATGATAATAATGAATACTTTTAAAGCTTACACAAATAAAATTTTGAATTTAATATTATAATAAAATGACAATTACTAAATTTATATTAAAAAATTCAAGAAGATCTTGTAAAAAATCTTTTAAAAATTATTAAGATAATTTTGTTAAAATTTTGATAAGCTACTATTTTTAATATTATTTTTAGTTTTAAAGTTTTTTTAAAACTTTATTGCCAACGTTTCATTTCGTACATAAACTTATGTGAACACTACCTTTCAACTATATAATGCACAAAGAGCTTAAAGTGCATGTACATTGTTTAGCAAACAAATTTGTCAAGAGTGTATGTTGTCTAAATTGTATGAAGCTTCACTTGGTAATGCAAGTTTTAGTCGTGGTTTACTTTATACATATTGGATTGGTGATTTGCTTGGTTGCATATTACTGCAAATAAGATTTGGATCTTATTTTATTTTGTTCAAAGTTGCCTCAATCAATAGTAAATGATTTTAATTACACAAGTTTTGTATGTAGGTGGAGTTAAAAAAGAGATTTAACATTGAACCAAAGGCAATCATCTACGAAAAGGGCGAGACAAAAGTCCACATAGCGACTGGGAGAGGGAAACAATTGTGGATTGTGCAAGTGTCTACATTTCTTATTTTACTTGTAATCAATTGTTTTTAAATCGTAATACGAAATATAATGATTTGTTTTTCCTTCTTGATATTGATTTGAGTTTTTGGATTTCAATTTTTTGATTTGAGTATTTGGATTTAAGTTATTTTCTTTTTCAAAAGTTTGTTCTTTATTTTTTGTACCATCTTATAGCAAAGTGTTTCCAGTATAATCTTTGATACATATGATATCACTGTTGTCTTCAAGATTTTTATTTAATTTCTTAACTATGATTTTCAAAGATATCGATGCTCTCATCCTACAAATCTGAATCATTTTCTTCATTCGTACTAGAGTGATCTGCTATATCAAATTCGAAACAACTCCTACATTTCTATAAAACTCTAAATTGACCTTCAACTTGCTTGGTTTTTGCATCTACATTTGGTTTCCCTGGATGAGCAGCAACACTAATTCCTATTGTCTTCTGGATTTTTATCAAGAAACAAATACCAAGGATCAAAGTACATACCTCCAATTCTATAATAAAACTCTTCAATCTAACTTATTTATTTGCTTATTTAGACTTAAAAGCTTTATAGTTTAGGTTCATGGAGAACAAATGTGGCTCTAGAACAGAAAAGCCAACTAAAACATGAACCCCTATATGACCCAACTTTTTTTTAATAAAAGAGGGTAAAAACTTTAATAATCACCAAATGAAGTACAAAGCAAAGGGTAGAAATAAAACCCAAAAAGGACTAAGAAAACCCCAGAAAAGTAATCACTCATCATTCAAGCAACATCTCATATCCTCAATAACCCACCCCTACAAGTCCTGGGCCAGAGCCCCTGGTAAACTGTCTCAATCATCCACCAACCAAGTTCCATTATTTTCTTACGCCCATTTGGCCAATCCATTTGCCACCTTATTCCATTCCTGAGGGATATGAGAAAAGGTGATAGAATCTAGAAGATATCCAAGACTAGTTATTTGTTTAACCACCACCGCTAGTTGACAACTAACCTCATCAATTTAACGTCTATTTAGTAAATCTATCACTACTTGGGAATCTGACTCGCAAATAATCCTCCTCCAACCGAGAGCACAAGCCTTCCTCAAAGCCATAAGGATTGATAAGGCCTCCATAAAGTTATTAGAATTTTTCCCCTTGTACTCTGAGAAGAAGAAGACAACCACCCCAGAGCTATCTATTCCAACCCCACCAACACCAACATGTCCAGGATTACCCCTTGTTGACCCATCCATATTGATTTTCAGGACTCTAGAGGGGGGAAGCATCTAATGCCCCACTAAAGACCTTCCCTCTAGAACATCTGCCTCACCCAATCTTGGGCTTTCCAACACCAACAACCAAAATCCCCAGATTATGAATTACTCCAGTATCACTAGGATCCACCTAAATTGACAGATCACATTTAGCATACAAAGTCTCCTGCAAGGCCCCAAGGAAATGGGCCCAAACCTAGACCACCACCAACTTCTTATCCAAAAAGATCCTGTGGTTGCACTCCAACCAAATTTTCCAAATAATCAAAATGGGGCCAATAGACCATGCTATGTGCAAAAACGGGGTCCTCCCCAAAATGGGCCCAATGCTCTGCCAAAACTCCTCAAGTGAAGAAGGATGCCTGCACTACAAATTCCATGCCTACGACCAAAAATACCAAATAGACCTAGCAAAGGGGCACTGAAAAAAGAGATGTGAGATAGTCTCAACATCCTTTAAACAAAGGAAGCACATTGAGGGAACCTGAAATCCCTACTTACAAAGGTTATCTAGAGTCAAGAACCTGCCATGCACCACCAACCAAGAAAAGAAATTACATTTTGGTCGGGAGAATTTATTCCAAACACTTTTCCACCAAGGAACCTCAGCACTACCTAGGGCATGTCTGTCCAAAGCACAATACCCTGAGGCAACAAAATACTCCCCTTTAGGATTTGGACTCCACGCCAACACATCCTGCCCTGGAAAGGAGAAATAAACTTTGTTAGCTAAAATGGAGGACAACTCCCTCCTATCCTCCAAGATCCACCCAGGGGCCACTCCTGCATATCCTTCCATTGATAGATAAAAGTTTGCCCCAAAGCCTGAGGGGCTTTGAAATCCATCACTCTGCTCCAGCTTGCCTACTCAAAAATCCTACATAAATCCCCCAAGTGAGGGTGCGAGGAGAGGATAGGTGCAAAACCATCCCAAGAGTCATGCCAAAAAAGGGCATCAGAACCTCTATTGCAGATCCAAAACAAGCCATGTTTAACCAACATGGCCCCCCGCTTGAGAGTGTCCTAGATCATAGAACCTTTACCCAAGAGACTAAATCTAGGGACCTCCGCGCCATCCACCTCCCCAAGATACTTGCAGGTAAGGATCCTGGCCTAAGTCTGATGTTGTTGTGAACACCATCTCCAGTACAACTTTGCCGCCAAGGCTTGCCCGTTCCAGTCTGCCCTTCGCAACCCTAGACCACCATCTTGCTTTGGCCAACAAACAACTTCCCACTTAATTAAGCTCCACTTCCGTGAAAGGAGATTACTTGACCACATAAACTGCCTACAGAGTTTGTCAAAATCTTTGATGAAACTTGTAGGGGCAGTCATCACAAAACATCTATATAAAGGTAGGGCCTGCACCACAGACTTCAAAAGGGTAACTCTATCAGCCGAAGATAGCCATCTATAAGTCCAGTGACTCACGAGCCCACAAAATTTATTAATCACTTCCTGCCAAAACTGCTAGGGAAGCGGACACACATCTAGAGGGATACCAAGATGAGGAAGGGTAGCTTCCCCACCTGAAACCTTAAGATCCTGGCAATACGTTGTTGGATAAGCATGGGAGTATTAAAGAAATAAATGCAAGACTTACTTTCATTGAAGCTTTGGCCAGAGGCCGCCAAGTAACAATCCAAAGTTTGTCGAAAAGCCACCGCTTCAGCCACCTTAGCAACTCCCATCAAAGCTGAGTCATCCACAAATTGAAGATGGGTTTCAGAAGGGAGAGTGTTGCTCCATCTCCATCCTTGAATGAGCCCATCCGTAACCTTGGACTTTATAAACCTCCCCAAGCTCTTAGCCATCAAAATGAACAAATGTGGGGATAAGGGATCCCCCTGCCGAAGACCTCTAGAAGCACCAAACAGATCAAAGGACTCCCCATCTATAAGAAGAAAAAAAGAGGACGTCGTCACACAGCTCATGACCCAATCAATCCATTCCTTATTGAACTCGAAGGCTTCTAGGATTTTGGTCAAAAAACCCCATCTAACTTTGTCATATGCCTTAGCCATGTCCAACTTTATAAACATGGCCTTTTCCTTCAAGGTGGCCATGGAATGAATAGTCTCAGCTACAATGAAAATTCCATCCAAAATCTGTCTTCTAGCAATGAAGCCACCCTTTTCTTCTAAGATCAACCTACTCAGCCATGGCTTCAAATGCTCCATAATTAGCTTTGCAATAATTTTGTACACCACATTGCACAGAATAATTGGTCTAAAAAGATCAAGAGAATTTGCACCCTCA